>NDXB01019875.1:0-35343 GCA_002631895.1 Agapornis roseicollis | reverse complement strand
GGTTGGGGAAGGAAGGGGAGAGGCAGGTAAAAACCAGCTTTCTTATTCGAAATTTCTGGTTTTAACTTGCTAAAGTGAACTGCAAATCAGACCCTGTTCTCTTTTTAACTGATGTAGTAAGTGGTTATGTTTTCCTAAAATGTAGTCATCTCTAAATGTCTTTATTGAGGACTAAGTGCTAGAAGAAATGCAAAACAACATCTGGAGTAAATGTGATTTGTCAACTCAGCTCTGGATCACCAGCAGCAATGCGGAAGAATGAAAACCACAGCTGTTTTATTGAATAAAATAAAGTTCCAAATATGACATCAATGCTTCTGCAAGCAAACAAAATTTCATGAGTTCATACTTAATTTTAGTGAATGTTTGCAAAAGCTACATACTTGAGCTGCTCTAAATATCCCTGGGGAAAAAAAAAAAAGTCATTAGGGTTTTTGTGTTAAAAAACAGACAAGCAAAGTCTGGCTTCAAAATCCTCCTTGCAAAGTGGTGATGTAGTCTTTAAAGTATTAACATAGATGATAATTGGTTCCTGGATTAAGGCATCGTGATATTATTAGACTAAAACTGTGCAAGATAGTGTTAATATTACTTTGTGATCTTTAGATACCTAGAAGTAATGTCTTCTGAGCATTAGAGAAAGCGTAATTACAATTTTCAGGTAGCACTCGTAAGATGATACTGAGCAGTTATTATCGCAGAATTTGAAGCAATTCTGATATTAGCCAGTATCATCAGTTACAGGTGAAACAGATGTGAAAGTTAACTCTTGAGATTTGAGAACTGCTGCACCCTTCATAGTATAAAGCATACATTCTGATGTGTGTTTGAGTTATTACCAACTTTTCAGAACATTTGGCAATACGAGCCTTCAGCTTCATAATGTCTTTGAGATACAGTAATATTTGACGGCACTCTCCTGTCTTGTCATAGTGTGTTGCAGAATTGATGTTGATTGTCAGATGTGTTACTCCAAATACCAGAGAATGGCAAGTATAGCAGTAAGCAGTAGCATGTTCAGTTAAGTGAAAAGTCATTTGTTTAAACTTGCTCCACACAAGTACAAGCAGAGTGCTCTGAACTGGTGGAAGATGGTACGCTGTGTATTTTGTAAAGATACTGTGTGACAATTTCATTAATAAATGTAGCACGAATTAAAGTCTAGAAAAGTATATTGAGGCAGTGAGAAATTCAAAGTGATTAACTGGGTTCTTTTGTGTTTGTGGTCTTCTATAGCTGTGTCCTCAATACTGGCCAGAAAATGGAGTACACCGACATGGTCCTATTCAGGTGGAGTTTGTATCAGCTGATTTAGAAGAAGACATAATCAGCCGGATATTCCGAATTTATAATGCAGCCAGAGTAAGGATATTAGTTGCAAAACAATTTTGTCTCAGTAAATGACTTGACCGTACTCAACTCACATAAAACCATTCTCATTTCATAGCATATTTATTTGGAGGCAATGGTGCAATACTGAGTCACGCTGTAATCAATGAGAAAAAAAGCCTTCTGTATGTAATTAAAGTAAAAAATATTTTAATGCATATCTCAAGTGTGCTAAATGCAAATGAAATAAATGCAGTATTCAGATTGTATGGTAGCCAAAAAATGCCGAAATCAGTGCTGTTTTCAACAGTGTGGAATGAGCCATCTTTTGTATCTGTATCCAGTGCTATGCGAAGAAAGCTGTGCACCGATACTAGGCATCTTTGTCAGTACTAGTCCCAGGCTTTTAGCAAAGGCTTTGTCCCACTAATCACACTTCATAATACATGTAAGCACTTCAGAGGGACAAATATGTTCTCATGTCTGGCTTTACCACTCCCACAAAATTAACAGAAGATTAGACAAGACATGTTTTCCAAGCTGAGTGGAAAAAAAGATTCTATCACAGACCAGGCATCTCTTCCCATCCAGATGGAAGGAGCCTTTGCAGTGGACTGGTATCAGTCACCAAAGAACCACAGCTAGGAAGTAGCAGCACTTCCTGCTGAAGAGAGTCGGCACTGCCCTAGATCCAGTAGCTCCCAGGACAGTGAAAGGCCCCAAAACCACACCCAAGACCCTACTAATATCCAAACAGGGAAACAGGTTGTAAGTCTCAGGATACTTCTTTAATACTATGAAGGCCTGGCATTCACAGTAATTGTAGCAATGTAAAAACACAATGTCCAGCAGTGTTAACGTGAACTTTAGCAGGAAGTGGGTCTGGATGATGTGCTTTGGGAAGAGGGGCCATCAGCCGAAAGAAACTGGCCAGGAAATCAGTAGATTTCAAATTTTGCCATAAAGCAGACAAAACCCATTGAAAAACATATCTAATGCTGCATCCACTTTGGTTTATTCCCTTATCTTGTTAATACTGCATTGTCTCTATTGCTTCTTACTCTAGAGAAAAAATTGTAATGTCAACATTTCTGTGTGTTGCTCATTTTAAAAGTGGAACTAAAATGCCCTCACTTTGCACAGAAGTGAAAGTGGCAAATCCTAGACTACAAAAAAACAGTTTTCATGTGTGTATTTATTATGCCCTTTTCAAAGGACTGTAATTTTCTGCCACTAACGCTTGTTCTATGCTCCTTTTTTATTTTAAATCACCATAAAGCAACTGTTCAGTAGCATTTCACCAGAGGGGTTCTGACTGCTGCAGTAGCACACAATAAAATATAATGTAGTTAGATTTTTTTATAAGCAGAAACATCTGAAGGTTTTATTTGGGATTTTAAATGTTTCTTGCTTCAAAATATCTTGAGAGGTTTTGACCTTTCTTATATAAAAAGACAGAAGTAAACAAGCATTCTTCAAAATGCTGAAGCATATTAAAAAAAAGTATATAATTGAAGTTGTGTTACAGCTTCCTCTTTGCTACCAAGTTTCTGCTATGATATTAATTAATTACTTGCTTTATCCTGCAGCTGTAATATTGTGCTAGTGTAGTCTATTTGTATAGCACTCTGGTTAAAATCTCTTGTTCTAATAACTCTGTTGGAAATTAAAAGTTATAACTCCTCAGGGGCAGTTGAAATTACATCAGTGGTTTGTCAGCAGTGATCTTCTTGAGCAACCTCCCTCACTGATGCAAATATCTCAATTATGTACCAAAAAAATGCTTTTATTTTTCCTGCTTGTTGCCTGAATCTCTGCAGCCCCAAGATGGCTATCGGATGGTGCAGCAGTTCCAGTTCCTGGGATGGCCCATGTACAGAGACACTCCAGTTTCTAAACGCTCCTTCCTGAAGCTCATCCGCCAAGTAGAGAAGTGGCAAGAAGAATATAATGGGGGAGAGGGGCGCACAGTTGTACATTGCTTGTAAGTACTGGAAACAGAAGAGTGATTCCTCTTCCAGACGTAAAGCACAGCAGCAAATGTGGCATGATTGACCAGTTATGATGATCTTGTAATTGCCTTACATTTTGCACCAGGGGAGGTTTAGATTAGATATTAGGAAAAAATTCTTCACAGAGAGGGTAATTAAGTATTACAACAGGCTTCCAAGGGAAGTGATGGAATCACTGTCCCTGAAAGCATACAAAAAATGTGTAGATGAGGCCCTCAGTGACATAGCTTAGTGGTGGTCTTGGCAGTCCTGGGGTAATGGTTGGATTTGATGATCTTAAAGGTCTTTTCCAGCCTAGTTGATTCTGTAATAACAGTATACTTTTTTGTTCTCCTGTGACTTCTATGCTCCACTGGCACCAGCTCTCATCTACTCTGCCAGCATCCTTCTTTTGATACGGCTTGATACTTGTACGTGCTCTTTGCCCTCAGCATCAGCCAATCTTTTGAGACTCTTCAGTGCTTGAAGTTGTATCCCTCTTCCTCTAACCATCTTTTAGAAAAGGGGCATAGTAATGGCAAAAGCACACACTAACACACTTTCAAAAGTTTGGACCCAATGTTAGATAGATGGAGGAAAATCTAAGAGTGTATTAATAATTCCCACTATCACTGACCTTGAACAAGTCATTGCTCTTCAGTTTCCCCATCTGTAGAATGGGGATAATAATACTTTCATCAAAGAAGCATTGTGCAGTGTGATTAATTAATGTTTTGAGATCTTCAGCTGAAAAGACCCTTTTGAAGTGCAAATTACTGTTATCTCTGAGGTGGCTGATGATATTAAATAGTTGTACAACATCACACATGCGTCACTTCCAGGCAGTAAAGAAAGAAAAAGCTCTAATATAATCCTTTGAAATTACTTTATTTTAATTAAAATTCTCAAAGAGTCCCACAATATCAGGCAATGTTTTGGCAGCAGAGAGCATTCTTTTCATACTGCCTGGATGTGACAGATGTGCGATGTTGTATCTTCCTTTGAAAATCAACCATTTGCAAAGCTGGTTTGAAAGACCTGCTACCTAACTAGTCTGCACTCTGGTAATTATTAAGGTTTATTATTTTTGGTGAAGCACAGCCTAAAGATTGCAGCCTAAAGCCTCAAATAGCTTTAGAAATAATAGGGTTTCCAGAAAGAAAAAGATTCTCTTGAAGATTAAAAGTAACTGGGGATAAAGTATTATTAAATACTGTACTTGATCATGCATATGAACATTCCTGCCTGGCTTCTTTCTTAGCAAGTCACTTTGGGTTCTCATCCTCTGATACCATGGGTAAAAGAGGAATACATACACTTTTAAAAGTAGTCACTACCAGGCAGCCAGCCTTTCTGCCTGCTGCCAGGGGAAGGTGACAGCACCACCTGGTACCCTGCTAAATGTGCAGCCACCAGAAGGGTTACAAATGAGGCTTTTAGAACTTCGGCTGTTCCTTCAAAATGCCTTTTGGTCCAGGAGGGAAGCACAAAGATCTGGAGTAAAAGAACTCAAATATCCATTTCATATCTATTATTTCTAGGCCTGATGCTTATTGCAGCCTTGTGTGTTTACAGTACAAAGGGGTGTTGAATTTAAAAGTACCTTGTCATCATTTCAGCATCCTCTTTGTGCTGTCTCAAATGTTCACTGAAGGCTGGTGCAAACCTCAGCCATTGTATTCCTGCTAGGCTTTCAGCCTGCTGAATTCTGAATCATAGCTTTGAGGTCTTTCAGCCCATTAATTCCGATTAAAAATTGTTTTGCCTAGAGTTTGGTAGCTTTCAGGGACAGGAATGGTCTGTTATTTCTTCCTACTGAAACTCATGTCTTCTTTAGCCATCCGTGGTGCTGTACAAACTTGTAATATGGAGTCAATTATAACTGAGCTGTTATTGTAGCTGAGCTCTCTTATTGTAGGAATGTATTATTGTAACTGAGCTCTCTTATTGTAGGAATGGAGGTGGCCGCAGTGGGACATTTTGTGCAATCAGTATTGTTTGTGAAATGCTTCGACATCAGAGGGCTGTTGACGTATTCCACGCTGTGAAGACACTAAGGAATAATAAGCCTAACATGGTGGACCTTCTGGTATGAGCTTTTTAACTGCATCACTAAATAGAAGATGTTCCTTTTCCTCAGAAGACTCAGTAAGATTTCCAGGATTTGCAGTGGGAGTTGTTCACAAAGCAAGCAAGTCATTTTCAAAGGGGATAATGAAGTCACTTCACTTGTAAGAGTATTTTTACACTGCTTTCTTTCCAAGGAGACTTTGTTCATTTGAATTTTTTCAGAGTTTTAAACTTTCAGCCGAACATCCTTATTAATTTTCTTTTCTAGCAGTCTGAGCCAAGTGGAGAGCAGCCCTTGCATGGTAGAAATAATAGTTATGTAAAATGAAATGCCAGATTTTCAAATTATATATTTTATAAATAGCTTAATCACCTAATATTTATCAAAGCTATGAATTTCAGTTTGACATCCAGAATATTGCGTTTAATTATGGTTGCTCTATCTCATAGAAAGATTAAAGAAGTTCAGAAACAAGGGGCCACGTGCAATTATTTTCCTAGAGAGTGTTTTATGAGCTTTTTTTCCCTTTCTTTTAATGGAGCATTGCTCAAGTGCCAGCTGCTATGCCAGAAAAGCTGCAGAACAAGTTTAAACCAGAAGGTTCTTACACTGCAGCATGGAGTTCTGTACTTGCAGGCGGGTGGAGCATACCTGATTCTGAAATGGGGGCCATAAAAGACACCGGTTAACAACATCCAGCTGTAGACGTGACTGCTTAGGAAGCAGCTGTACTTGCTTTAGCATCACAGTCAGGAGGAGGCAGCATCTGCCCTGCTTCAGGGATGCTAACCAAACTTGAGCAGCTTTTGCAATCTCTGGTTAAACAAATTTGGGTCATATCTGAACATTACAGGATGTCCAGGGTGATGCAGGAAGTGTCTCGCAGATGGTCCAGCCTCTTGTAATTTTGGGAGAGATCCCTCTGTCTCAGATGGGCTACTAAGATCTGGGTGTAAAACACACTGGAAAATGGGCCGAAAGCAGGAATTTCTGTTGGGAAGAATGAAGCTTTCAGGCTCATGTGTAGATGGGCAGAGATATCCACTTTGCCACTGCACAGATCACTGCACCTCATCTGTCCCACCAAAGAACAGCTCCCACCACATCTTCCATTGATGTGCTCCCACCTCTCCTATACATGAAGTCCCAGACCCTCCTCTAGGTCCTGCTCATGGAAAAACCCAGATGTTGCCAGCTATGCAAAGCCAGGAGGGAGTTTACAGTCAGGGCCATGAGCCAGCAATATGGACTTGTGAACATTTTATCAGTGAGAAGTTATCAAGCTTTTACCATGGTGGAAGGGGGCAACTTAGTTGGCTCCTCTTCTTCCTGTAGTTTATATTCTTAGGAGGAGAATCATCATGCTGAGAACCAGACATTTTCACTTCCTAGATATTAAGAAAAATGTCCTACTTCTTCACTCAGATAGTATAGTTTGGATAGAGACTTGGCAGGCCTGCTGTTCTCCCTTTACCCAGAGCTTGTCCACATAACTCACTGATCCCTTATTCATTTATTTTGTAGAAATAAAAAGAAAATTATCAGTGTGAAGCTGTACAATGAAAGAAAAATGCTCTCCATAAATTCCCATTTGTGACAGTTCTCCAGGTATAGATCTGTCAGGCAGCGGTCTCCATTTTTCAACAGAGAATTTTTTTAATCAAAAGCTAAGTGTATTATTTTAGAATATAAAAATAGCTTTTAGTAAATTAAGGATGGTATTGAGAGTGTCTGGGTGGCATTGTAAGGCCATATAAGGACCTTTCATTGAAAGATTTCAAAGCACTTGTGAAGGAGATCAGTATTTTTTTCCTTGTTTTTCAGACAGAGGAAAGAAGACAGGGGATAATCAGGATTTTTACCATTAGCACGTAATTCATCAACAAAGCAGAGTCAGAACCACATCTCTTCAGTCTTGGTCTGCTACTTTGTAAGAACAAATATTTGAGTTAGCAAGGTTTCAATTTCCATGCAGATTGTTTCATGGTGAAAGGGAATCAGGACACTTGAGTTCTTTTCCTGATCTGTTACTGACTTTATCCTTTATGACCTTTCTTATATTAACATGTCTTTTCCCCAGTTTCCATATCTGAAAAGTGAGAACAGTAATATTCATCTACCTTTGTAAAACTCTGTGGTAAAAGATGAAATACTCAGCATTATAAGAGTATTTCACAAAAAGTTTCAAGACTGCTTTACCAATACCTGACTAGATGAAGGGCAGTGTTTATGGTCCATGCTTAAAAATTCATCCCTTAATTTCATTGAAACCTTTGGTTTTCCTGCAAGTGTAAAACTCAGAATGCCATATCCATGCATTATGGCTACCTGTGAGCTTCTTCAGCCATTGTAGGAAAGTAACACGTGGTATTACAAAATGTCTATTACAGAGTGCCCAAAGCATTTTGTGATAAATGTTGTTGGACCTAACAATAGGTGTCCCAGACAAAAAAAATAAATATACCTCTCTGAAGCTAGCTAACATAAAGAGACTTTTAATATCCACCACCAAGTGAATAATAAATACATATGAAGGGCATACATGAGTGAACACAGTGGGAAATAATATATGAATGCTTTTTAAGACAGGTATTTGGTTTACTAAAAATGACAGTTATTCTGCTGGATCAGTAAATCAGCATAAAATGAGCATGGGAAAAATGGAAATGGTTGAGTGGCTGATCTCTTGTTTTGATCTATTATTTAGTTATAGCGTAATTTTCACTTATTTAGAAACATATGCAGTAAAGCAGAAAAGGAATAATTTACATAATACTCCTTTCTATCCTGTCTTTTTTATTCTTTTCTCATTCCAAAGAAGACACAGTTTGTGAAACCCTGCAGGATATTTAAACCTCACATACAACTCATTCATACCTTAGGTGATACATGCTCCTAAGGTTTGGTTTGGTTTGAAGTGACAACTCTCTGCAAAAAAACTTGGAAATTGTCCATCCGTGTTAATGGCTTTTTGATGGTTGTAATATTACTTTGTCTCTTATATGTTAAGGTAAACTCTCTTCTCAGCTAAAATGTGACCCAAAAATCACACGTACAGGCCAAAAGAGTTAATCCTTTAAAATGCTTGCTTTGGTGAAAATGGGAATATATCTGAAGTGTAATTGTAATCTTCCTACTTGTGATGCTGGGAAGGTGAAGGCTGAGTGCTGTCTGCTAGCTAAGTCTGTTGTTGTTCCGATATGATAGTACATGCTTAGTGATCTTTTATTAATTGATTAATGTGCCTTAGAGAAAGAGGCATTTCAGTGGCAGACATAATCATAAAACTGGCAGGTATTTCCAAACTGCATTTTTAGTAGCCAGAGCTCTTGGATTTGGGGAACCCACAGCTTTTTTGTTTCATTTAAATGTTAAGAGCTGTTAAGAACGTAACTTAACCATCACCATTAATTGCTAAAAACTAATTGTAATGAACCCAATTTATTTAGCTCAGGCCTGATCTCACAGGCCTATTACCCTGGGAGAGGACAGTATTTCAGCATGGGTTTGGGCTGCATGTAGAGGAGGAACAGTAACCCTGAAACGTAGCAAGTGTATGAATGACATTAAACTAAAAGTTACTATTTGGGAAGCAGTAGACACTGGGTCTGTTTTAAAATAAACACTTCCAGGGAGGAATTTCAATATCTTCGATTCTGGTGAAGTGCTACGTGAGCATTTTGACAGACAACAGAAGGGGTGCAAGTCAATTTGCTTATGTGTAGTCAATTTTCCTCATACAAGTGTAGTAGAGCATCTAAATACATATCTACTATGAGCAGTCGCATAAGTTACTGTGTGTAATGTCTGTTGTCTGGTTGAAATAAAGATTTCCTTATCTGCATATAAATTGAATTTGCAAACTGGTTCCCATTGACAACAACTGATAGTAAATAATTTTAACAGAAGAGAAATATTGATCCCCTTAATTAAGTCCCTTCGATAACTCACTTTGTGGCTTTCTTTTGATTTTTCAGGATCAATACAAATTCTGCTATGAAGTGGCTTTGGAATACTTGAATTCTGGCTGACAGCATAAACAGCACAAAGTTCCTCCTTTCAGCACCACAAACAAAGCAAGTCACTTCATGATACCTGTGTAAATGAGATGAAGACTTCTCAGTGTTATGCTTATACTGCTTTGTATAATTGGCTCTTTTTAAGAGCCCTAAAAGATCTTTATAAAACTGCTTGCACTGCCCGTTTTCCACTATAATGCCGCTGCCTGACACCCATACCAACATACACCAAACCACATGGCAGTTGTTGAACACTGTATTCATACCTAGCCATTGATGTGGTGAAGCAGCATAGTCCTCTGGTAAATAAGAGAGCACAATTATATTCTTATGAAAGAATTTGTACTTTTCTGTTATATTTTGTTGCCTGTGATTCTCAGTTATTGTCACAGCCTAGTGTATATTTCTGTTCTGTGGAGAATGCTGTCTGGCATTTTGATAATATATGATTTTAGTTATATTTGTATTCTAACACGTGCATAATAAATGAATCATATGTAGCTTATCTGAACTAATGGAAGGACATGTACCAAATCATGTTAACTTTGTTGAGTTTTAATTTCTATCCACTTTGTACCATTTCAGAGAGAGAGAAAATCTTGATAGAAATACAGTTAGAAAATGCAAAATACAGGATGCTCAGATTAATATATCCAAAGCTTTCTCATTTGTTTATATTGTAAATATTTTTTGATTTCATCAAATTATTTATTCATTAAAATGAATTTTTTTGTGAAGCACAGTGAGTGACAATCATTTTTATTAAGCCCTGGAAATGCTTACTGTACAATAGTGTAAACATTTGTTTACATTGTATGGATTCTCAGCTCAATAAATAATTACATACATGATAAGATCTCGTTTAATTTAATATCTCTTGGCATCTGAGTGCCTTCAACTAAGCTTCTTTTCAAATTAATTCTTGTAAATACTGAACTACCTCAAGAGCAGTTTTAATTGTGTGATCCAGGGTTGATGCAGCCAATAATTGCAAGATGTGCTGTGCCAATACATAAAAAGAGGTGAATTGTATGTTTAAAAATGCACATGTACAAATACAGAACCTGAAAACTTCCCTGCTGTATGAAGAAGAGGCGATGTTGGGCTTGCAGTACTCAGTCTTGCCACAGCATTGCTCTGCAGCCCTGGGCATGCCCTGCCATTCACTCTGTATCTGCTGCTACAAGAGGTGATGGTGCATTGGTTCTGGGGAAGAATGCTGTGAGGAGAAAGTAATTCCTTCTGGTAAAAATACCAATCCTGAAATGACTGGGAGGGTCTTAACAAATGAGTAAAACTACTGCTCTGTTACTAGTGCTGTTCTCAGTACTGCCAGTGGGCAGGTTTATACCATTAAAGCTCTTGCCTGTCCTGATAATGGCTGTACTGCACTACCACGGTGTTTTGGATAGTTCTCCCTAGCACTTACCATTGCCAGAACACGCTGGGACTTGCCTCATGTTCATGGATGCAGGAAGCACAGCAATAAAGTAGCAAGAAGGGGGAATGAGCCATCACACTGGAGCTGCAGAACTTTCTCTCACCCAGAAGTGGCAAGGAGATATGGCAGACATAACTGCTCGACACTACAGCCTTCCAAAGCTGTATGGGAAACCTAGTGCAAGGAAGAAGCAGAATGCAGAGTATCTCAGCTCTTAAAAAGATTCTTTCATGTGCTAGCCATCTGGAATGGAGGCAATATCTATATAGATGTATCAGTCAAAATGTTTCAAGAACCTTTAAATTGCTAAAGAGATCCAGCTAGGACAGAATGATTTATAGCGTGTCAGCTCCCAGTTCAAAACCACTTCAGATCTGAAGACATGAGGATAGGCTTCCTCTGCAGCTAGAAAGCATCTCTTTTAAAATTGCTTTAAAATGTAGGTGGCAAGTACCAGTCATTGCTATAAATTGCACAGATGTATACAAAAACTGATGAAAAACAACCCCAGTTCTGAGAAGAATTATGGTCCTTTGATAAACCCTGTAGCACTTCAGCCTGTTGCAGAATATGCTCTTGTACATTGGAAACACTACTGTTGGGAAATAAAACCCAAACCTATTCCTCACAAGCAGTTTGACAGACCAGGAATGCCAGCCAGGCATGCTTCTTTGTAATAATTGTAAAAGTTGAGTTCCATGATCTATTTATTGAAATATGAATGTATGTGTCCAGTATTTTCTGATGTTTTCAAGAAGTGTAAGATGGACAAGAGTGCTGAAGGAACCGGAGCACAGAAGGTAATGAAGGCCATGTGATCCCAAACATGAATGATATTTATTGAAATGCAGCAAGAATCACAGCACTCTCCCCAAGGACAGAGACTGCCAGTATCTGGCAGGCATTATTTCAGCTGCTATACTCTTGCAGACATACTTTGCACAGGTAGGTCTTGAGGGATGAAGGGGAGAAGGAGATGAGAAGGAGCGAGTTCTCCAGTGTTTGGTGTTGTTTTACTGATATTACCTTCTTGTTGTTGTTCTTCTAACATAGGCACAGCCAAACCTGTGTTACAGAGTCTGTGTGATGTTGTCCCAAAAGGCATTCTATGAACTACAATGCCTTACAATTGGAGCCAGCTAAAGAAAGCACAGTAAGAAGCTGTGTCCTCACTCTCATACTACAGCTGTCAAGCCATACAAATGATAGAGGAATCAAGGCTTAGGTAAAACAATATTTTGGCAGGAAGTAAAAACAGATGAGGACTTCAGGAGTTAGGACAAGAGAGTGTAAGAAGGCAGGTATTCAAAAAGCAGCATTGAGCTTATGAAAGTTGCCCTGGAGTGCAGCATTTTAGAGGACATAAAGAAAATAGCAGTGACAGCCATTCTAAGTGTTCATAAACCAAATTCCCTTTGCAGAAGAATGTTATGCAATTACAAGCCCAGTACAGCTGCAGAACTTAATGGAGACATCAGTCCTAGTTGGAGAGGAAGAGAGGAAGGGATGTTTTCTTTAATCCCCAGTATACAAGAGGTACATAAATGATTAAAGAGACAGTTTAAACAGTAGGCCATATGTATCACCCAACTCATCACCTCCCTGGGACTTGAGGTAGATTATTTTTGCTAAGCTATTCTGCAATAGCAGGAATGGGGATGGTGAGAGACATGATCACATGCAGGTGATCTCTTATCTTTTTAACAGCAACACTCCTAACAGCTTCCTGGGTTTCTTTGTCAGCAAAATGAGCCTGTCACTGGCAGGGTAGCTTCACAGAGTACTAATGCAAAGCTTAAGTACTACATATAGTAAGACTAAAAAAAAATAACCATAGAAACAACTTTCTACCCACTTGTTTTCAGTCTGGCTCAAAAGGGTCTCTCTGCCACAAAGACTTGATCTGAAGTGCTGTGCAGCATCAAGACCACCTTCCTTTTGGATTTCTCCTTCAGATCCTTAGGGCTCATCTTTAATATCTCTGAAATATTTGCTTCCTGTTTCACTGTATATGGATGCTCCCCCAGGTCTAACTGTATATGCCCCTTCTCAGTTAGCACTGGCCCTTTAATAACATGTAGCAAAGACATAGATAGGTTTTCCTTCTTTGAGGTGTGGCAATGAAGACAAATTGACCCTTTCAGCGGCAGTTATTCTAGACTGATTCCCCTGGGGAAGCCTGGAGAGGGTGTAGTGGTAGTAGCAAACCTAAAGTCCCTTGGCATTACACAGCCCAAATCACTCCTGGCAGGATCAGCTGCTAAGCCTCCTTTTGCTTGTGGTAATTTTGTGTCTTCCCCCACAAATCAAGGATGATTAAAGAAAATAAGTGATGTGAAAGTTGTTTACTTGAGGTTTTACAGCCTCATTAGTTTCCTGATTCAAAGGTAATTCATTCAGTTGTTCTGCTTCCCAGAATAACTTCTCCAAGCAGTTGTGCATTTGCCTTCAGAAACAGCAAGCTATGTAATGCAGATCACTGTAACAGAAGGCTTTGTCATCAAATTGTTTTACATTTTATTATTTGTTTCACACTTATTTTATCAAATTGGAGCCAACAAAATCTCATGCAGCCCATGATGTTCTTTCTGGGAATATGACTTGAGGTAGGTGCAAAGGAGATGTGAGGCTGGAAGAGGTTGGGGTCTGTAAATACCCTGCCATGATTTTGTTTAATACTGTTGGTAGTACTCAATGCACGAAAGCACAGAAAAGGTGGGCTTTGACAATGAAGAGTGAGAGCAATGCTTGCTGTAGCTTGTCTGAGGGAATGGACCAGGGGAAGATTAATATCTCATGTTCACTGACAGTCTTTCAAGGCAATGGTATTTTTACTCCTGGAGCTCTTCTATTGATGTGTTTTCAGTAGTGCCTTAGAAGACTTCTAATTGTGTCTCTACAGTTGTGATATTTCTAGTAATTGGTTTTTTTGTGAAGATGTGCTCAGGTGCCACAGTTAAAGCATAAGTCTCATTCATGCTAGACACGTTAATCCTGCTGTCAGGCCTAAGTAAATGCAATCAGACCTCCTAGTCCTACAAACATTTATGTTCATATCCTCTTGTCTATTCCCACTTGCACAAAAAAATTCAATGCAATTCACACATTTTGCATCTGAGCTCATCAGTCCTTCTATGTGTCATCATGCTGTATTTGATCTGAATGGGGTGAAATTAATATTCTTCATAGCAGCTCATAGGGTGCTAGTTTTGGGATTTGTGACTAAAATAGTGCTGATCAATTGCACAACAACATTTTGGCTGTTGCTGATAACTGTTTGCATCAAGGCCTTCTCTATTTCTCACTCTATCTCTGCCCTAGCAAGTAGGCTGGGGGTGGTCAAGGAGCTGGGAGAGGATACAGCTGGGACAGCTAAGCTCAACTGAACAAAGAAGGGGTATTCCATACCATACAACATCATATTCAGCAGGAAAATGGGAGTGGAGCAGGAGGAAGAATGTCTAGGAGACTGGCTGAACATTGGTCTGCTTGTGGGAGGTGACTGGTGAATGCCTTTGCATTAGTGGTTCAGTTGATTTTTTTTCCCTTCTGCTCTTCTTCTTCTTTCCTTCATTGATTAAACTATCTTCATCTTGACCCACAAATTTCCATGCTTTTGTTCTTCCTATTCTCTTCCCTGTCCTACCAGAGGTGGAGGGAGTGTGTAAGTGACAGTGTGGAGATCAAGCTGCTGGCTGGGGTCAGCCCACCACAGATGGCATAGAAGTGTTTGGAAGCCTAAGGTCTACAGCTGTCAATACACAATATGCTTCAACAAAAAGTTTTAAATATGAGCTTACTTGTCATAAAATAAATAGGATTGCTTAGGTGCTTAAACTTAAAAACATTCCGTATGTTATTAAAAGCACACTTTTAAAATAAACCTAAATAGACACAGGCAGATTGACTCACTCAAAGTGATAAAACCATGGAATTCTGTGTTGCAGGAAATTTTGGGCAGATACTTGGCCTTCTCTGTATCTGGATTCAGTCAGTTTTAAGTGTTGTCTATAACCAGCAGATACTACACCAAAAAAAAAAAAAACCCAACTAAACTCTGCTATTGTTTTTGCTATGCCACAATTGAATGCTACAGGAGCAGCAGAGCCCTGCCTGACAGCTTGCAGATATGCACAGCCCTAGATGCTCTACAAGGAGGTGGCATTTCACCCTGATGAGTTGCTCCCTCAGAAGGCAGAGCACCATTCTGGATCACATACTTAATACTCATATTACATACACATCAAGTTAGTGATTGCAGCCTCTGAAAAGACTCTAGGATGCACCCAGTCTTGTAGCTCTCTGTTTGTAACCTTTAGAAGTTGAGCTGAATACCCACAGAATTAATCTGCTGTTGCATCCCCTTGAAATTCTGATTTATATGGTATATAAAAATCAGCCTATAATATAGAGCGTTTGGGGGATGAAAAGTCATCAGAATGAAATACAGTTACTGCCTTGCCACATGAAAAGTATCATGAAATTTGATGTTGGTCCTTGAAGACTTCATTATCTGTTCGTCTGTGTGTTCTCCAGTTTACATAGTTTGATTGGGAATGCCTGTGAAACTTTCACGCAGCCAGGCTTAAGGAGAGTATCCTTAGCTGGTCATGTACAGGAATTTAATCAACATTACACACCACATAAAACAAAATGTAGCTTTGCTGTTAAAGGGGATCAGCACAGATTCAGCCATGCTGGTGGGCTGCAGCCTTGTATTTTGGAATGATGACAGTCTCCATCTGAAAACACCAGCTTCTGAGCAGGTCCATAGAGATAGCACTGCTGAAAAAAACATCTGCTGATGGCTTACAACTCTTGCTCCATTATATTATACATTTGCTTTCTCTTGGTAGGGTATGAGCAAAATACAAGCCATCCCCCAAACATGACATTCTTCCTATCGCACACTTATAGCCTGCCTGTACCAGTCACTGTCAAGACCTAGCAAGAAGACAGCACATGCACAAATCTCTACATTTTCCAACGGCAAGAATTAACCAGCTGCTATCAGCCTGCCTTCTGCCTTCCTTAGGCTGCCTAGTGTGGAGCTACACCTCAGTCTGACAGCCAAAAGGGTTGGTAAGTCACTGCTGTTGTAATTGATTTGAATAAAAGCTTTTGCTATATTAAACTGTACTGTCTTTCTATCAGATGACAAAGCCTGCTGGTCAAATCAAGCTTTCCTCTCCTGTTGGCACTCCTCCCTTCCTTCCTCCCTCCCCTCTGCCAACATCCCCTCTTGCCAAATCACACTGACCCACATTCTGAATCTCTGACTACACTTCAAGGATTAGTTTGTGGTCATTCTGCGTCTGTTTTGACAGGCAGCATTGCCAAACACATTTTCTCCAGTGAAGGATCTCATTCATGCTGACAGCACTGCGCTCCTCTCTGCCATCCCACCACATCTGTCAGCACACAGCCTGGGGCAGAGCATTGTCTGCTGAAGGTGGGCAGAGTTTTATTGTCTTGGGTGGTGTTTACTTTTCATGTTTTTAAATAGAGCATTCTCCCCCATCCCAAAACCTCTGCTCAGAACACTTTTCAACACGTGCACTTGTTGAAGTTTTCGTTTAGCTGAGACTCTTAGGAAGAATTAGACAACCTCCCTAACTGATACTGCTGGTACAACTGCAAATTCATTTGTTACACTTCATCTGGACTACAGAGATACAATTTAGTCCAACCTTGCAAATAAAGCCACTAAACACTTTTTGTAACCAAGTAGACAGAACAATATTGCAATGCAATTTTCCACTATCAGCTGTGTCAAATGTACCGAGATTATGATGGTTACCTTCCAGAGGCGGTCAGGCAAGAGCAGCATCTTCCCATTACAACTGATAAATGGCTGCATGATTTGGCACCAGATTATTCAAGCAGACAAATTAACTTCAAATATTAATACATTCAGCAGCCAGTCAGACAAATCGCTTGTTCTACAAGTGCCAGAGTGGTCATGGGGGGATTTTCCTTCTGCTAACAGGAAACATAACCTTCAGAGTAGTGCTCAGCCAGGCCAGCAAACCCATCCATCACCTAACAAAGTTGGCAGCAGTTAAGCAGATCTTCATTTCTCTCTGGAAAAGGGGATGGGGGAAGAAAAAATGACTTGGCTGACTTAGCCAATTTGGCCAATGTCTATCAGGATTGTCAGAAAGCTGTATTTCAAATGAAACTCACGTGCCAAGGGCCTGACTCAGTCATTAAATCATGGCCCCCTGACCGAGGACCCTGCTAGGAGTGTGCCTATCCCAAGACTCTTTTCCCATGAAGACAGAGATGGCCACGGGGTAAGTCATCCTTGAAGGGGTCCATCTGTCTCCAGAGGCTGATGTAGATGGTGTACAGGTAAGAAAGGCCACCATCACCTTTCCTCTCCTCTTGTGTATTTTACACCTAAATCCTTTCAGGAAGAATGAACCTGCTGGTTAGATTTAAAGAAATTTGCTATATGATACTAAACAACTGGAGAAATTGAGGTTTATGTATATATGCATGAGTATAGCAGGAGAGTTTAAATTTTAAATGCTCTTATCAGTTAATGAGAATAAAAAATCCCTGAACCAATTTAATTCTTCCCAGCTTTCAAGCTTTTTTAATGTAAGTTTTGAACAGTAATGTTCTCTTAAAACTTATGGTAACTAAGTTGAGGGTGGACTTGGAAACCAGTCTATCGGTGTAGCATATCACTAGACCAAATAAATAAAAAGGAAGAAAGATTTGCCACACATGACACTATACTGGCTGTGTGAAGTAATTATTGTGCTCTTTGTACTCTACTTAATTGTCTGGTTGTAGAGCTCTGAAAAACACTTCTAGTAAGGGAATATTTGAAGAAAGCTTTCAGGGGCAAAAACAAAAGCCAAGCTGACTGTCGCAACACAGCCAAGATAAGATTACAAATATAAATTCTGTGTTCAACAGGCAGAAAATGTGTTTATAATTCTACCATTGTACTCAAGGCCTCCTTACAATTTACATCTTCATTGAGTATAAATATATTTTCTATACAACATATGGCACTGAACTGAGCCAATCAGGAGGCACTGTTCATGCTCTAAGCACTAAAGCAATTTCATAAATTATGCAATATATTTTGTCAGTAAATGTATAGATGGGAAAGTCATTAGCATCACAAATCACACCTTATTGCTGTATATGTTAGCATATTTTTTACTGTAACTCACAGGTGTGAAGCTCTAAATACACTTCACATGGTGATGAGGTATGTGTATCCAATTTGACTTGGCTTCAAGAAGGTGTTTAACAGTACCAACCCATGGAGATGAGCTTGTTCCACCACTGGACTTGGAATTGGTGGCATTGCTGTTCCAGGGCAAGCAAAACTCTGAATCAAACTGAGCACTGCTGCCCATGTGGTGCATCCTCATTACTGAGAGAAGCTTAGCAGTGCAAACACATCCAAGCCATGAATATGCCTACAGACCTCAACACTCCTGCATTCATGCCTACACTGAGTAAATGCAGCAAAAAGTCCCTTAGGACAAGAGATTTATAACTACTCCAGACTTGGTCTCCATAATTTAATTTAGATGTGAACAGCAATAATGTAGTTTTAATTTAAACAAAGGCTTCTTATATCCCTAACAGCAGGGATATAGTGTAAAAGATCCTTTATCAGTAGGGCAATATGCATAAAATCATAGAATCATAGAACAGTTAGGGTTGGAAAGGACCTTAAGATCATCTAGTTCTAAGCCCCTGCCATAAGCAGGGACACCTCACACTAAACCATGTCACCCAAGGCTCTGTTCAGCCTGGCCTTGAACACCATCACGGATGGAACATTCACAACTTCCCTGGGCAACCCATTCCAGTGCCTCAGCACCCTCACAGGAAAGAATTTCTTCCTTATAGCCAATCTAAACCTCTCCTGTTTAAGTTTGAACCCGTTACCCCTTGTCCTGTCACTACAGTCCCTAATGAAGAGTCCCTCCGCAGCATCCCTGTAGGCCCCCTTCAGATACTGGAACACTACTAGGAGGTTTCCACGCAGCCTTCTCTTTTCCAAGCTGAACAGCCCCAACTTTCTCAGCCTGTCCTCATAAGGGATGTGCTACAGCCCCCTGATGTTTAACTTCATTAAAGAGATTTTGTTCCCTAAGACCACAGGATAAAAGCTCCATTGTCCTGATTGCTTGAGATTGAAGAGCAGTTTTGGTGCCTTGAGTTAAGTGCATCTCTGAGCCTTCAAGGCTCCTTTGGTCTCCCCTTGACAAACCTAGTTTCCCACTAGGAGAAGGCTGTCCAGGACACACAGAGGCAAACCAGTGCGAACAGCAATTCACAAATGCCTCCAGCCTTGCTGAAGTTGGTGTCTGGAGTATTAAGAACCATAACGGATCTGGCTATGAATTAGTTTATTACAGGACAGACCTTGCATCAGCCAGCCCTGCACCTCGGGCTCAGACACAGCATGCAGAGGACATGGTGTGATGCTCCACAAGCATCTCCTCCAAGCCCTGTGGCCACAGCCCTGGCACAGTTGCTGCCAGAAGAGCAGTGCTATAAAATGGGCAGCAAAAAGTCAAGTGAAGCTGCAGTTCCTCTGGAGTCTGTTAGTTATTAATGGATGGAGCTGGCAACCAGGCCAGGACATGAAACCCCACCATCTGCCTGCTGACCCCAGGCTGTGCTTCTCGCCTAGGGAAAGCAGAGAGGTAAAGCTGAGCAGCGCTGCATGCAGTGGTGGACTTTGTTTTCCCTTTGTGGGGTTCATGCCATCACTGCTGTTCTTCTTGCCTCCTTCCTAAGTTATTTTCCCAACAGCTATGCAGATGTTTTACAGAAAGGAGGGGCAGCATGAAAATCAAATTCTGTCTCTTTCTGAAAGGTACCAAAAATCGTCCTCATCTTCTCGGTTACATTAGACTGTGTGGTGCTACCATTTGGGGGTTATACTCTTTAAAGGCAGATCTTTTACTCTGAGTTCATCCACATATATCTATATCTGCTTAGATATTGATTTTTTGCTTATGGAAAAGGGCAACTGCCTGTGAGTAGTTTGTATTACTTCCTGCCCAAGTGACTTTTCATAGATCTGTTAAAAAAAGAAATTGTGGTGATTTCATTTTTCTTCAAAAAGAAATTATTTTTTCACTATAATGTTTCCACTCTACATGTCCCACCCCAAACTATTCTAGACCATGAGCAAGTTTTTATTTCTCTTTTTGGAGGAGAACCTGCCACCACTCTCCAGACAATGAGAAGGCCTCAGCATTCTGCCTGAAAGCAAAGGCAGTGGGGTAAAACCCATTTAAAATGCAATTACCAGACCTGGGACAAACTTACATCTCTGATTTCTCTTCCAGGAAGCTTGTGCAAAGCAGCAGCACCACCTTGTTCTAGTGTGCAAAACCCGGTCTCATCAATATGTTTCTAAAAGATATTCACTGTGCTAAACAGTTTTCAAAAGATATCAATCTTCAAAGCCCAGCTTCCATCAGTGGATTCCCTGTCTTGTGGGTTAAGTAGCTTTGAACCCTGAGTCAAGGTAGAGGAAGAGGGAGGTTAAAACTACCCAACTGCATAAGGACACTTTCCCTCCCCGTATGGCAGAGTGTCTGTAGTTGATGCCAGCCTACTCAGCTAGAACAGCATCACTCATGTGAGCATCGTGCTCCCATTTGTAAGAACTTGTCAGAGTATCTGACAGCAGCAAAGCAACTGGCACCTCCATGCCACCCCATTTCCTGGGAGCATCTGTGCAGCAGAGGGCTTTGGTTCCTGCCATGGCAACCCAAACATCAGGACATCACCAGCCACTCAGCCTAAAGCAGCTGCAGCGGGTACATGGTGCAAAACACAGCACTGTCATAATAGTGTCCTGGGGTTAATGACTTCACTAATGATGCATCTTTCTGGATAGCTTCTGGTGCTGGTTGGCACCTACTGCACACTGCCACCTGTGCCTCATCCTGTGCTGTGGGCCAAGGGGAAAAGATCCCCTCTTGTGTGCAGCCACACAGGAAACAGATCTGCCTCTCTGAAGGATGGCTCTGAATGATAAATGGTGTAAGCCAAGAATCTTGGCAAATTAAAAACTTTAATTTATGATCCTGCATAATTCTAGCTGCTTAGCAGGTGTGACATTACTCGCTTATTTGAAAGCCAAAAGAGGTAAATTAGATGAAAATGTGTTTTGTAGGAGGCTGTTAATCAGAAAGGACCACTGACTCCTTTAAACCCCAGGTGTTTCCACCCAGCAGACTGTGCCACCAGCAGAGACCTCCAAACCTCACAGGTTCATGGCTGCCTAGGAAAGCTGTTTGCCTTGTTGGTTTTGGCAGCTGCTGACAGGTCTTTAACAAGGCAATTTTTCCTCAGAAAGGCTCAGCTCCTAACGCCTCTTCCCCCAGCACAAGAGCTGATTCTCAGCAGGAACTGGCACGGCTCCTTGGCTTATTCAGTATCCTACAAATAGCTGCTGAGCAAAGCAATTCTGGAGAAAGAGAGAGAATAACATTCTGGAACCATTCCTGCCCAGTGTCACAGTAAAGTTCATCAGCCAGAAGATTTCTTTTGTTTCCAAAAAGAATAATATTAATCTCTGTAACAGAAGAAAATTAATCTCTCTGTGTGGCAAGGTTTTACTATTGCTCACAGTTGCTACCACACTTGATGAAAAATCTAAAACACCTGAAAAAATGAATCACTGAATGTCCAGGATCTTCAAGATAAAAATTGCTACAAGGTGTATAAAGGAATAGAAGGCATTTTTCAGGTCTACAAGTGGTTTCAGACAACCACATTTGGGAGGAAATATAAATATTATGGGGGAGGGAGGGAATTAAGTAGTTATAAGAAGTGAGAAAAATACTGATGTTGGCACTCAGTTATAAGGCATTAAGGGCTCAGGGCTCTGTTCTGGGCTATGCCACAGACTCATGTTGGTCCTTTAACTTGGTTGTGTCACCTCCCATTTCTCCAGCTGTGGGACACAAATTAAAAGAAGACCATACCTACCCTATTATTTAGTAATTCCTTGGAAGCACAGGTGTCATGTGCACAGCCATGAGATAGATATCTTTATTTCAACAGCAGTGAATACAGGAGAAGGCAAAGCAAAGCAACTTTTATGTGGTGTGGCATAGAAACTGTTACTTGCTCCCATTCCCTGGCAGCAAGTAGGGTACTGTTACCCTGCCTGGTTCATTTGAGGATGTGAGTTACCTGTCTGCTTGTTTTCAAGAAGTAATCTTTTCAAAAGCTGCAGCTTACCTGAGAGGTGGGAAGAAGATGCTATATATTATTGAAGAGGGATAGAAATGGGAGTAAAAGTCGGTACAGCAATGTTGTATTTGACACTCGATTTCATCAGCACTCTGCAGACAGGACATGATATAAAACATTTCTGCATACTCTTTAAAATACCCCTTTTCTGTCCTATGTGAGTCAGATTGCTATTTTTTCTCCCCTTCAATTCCTACTTCTACAGGTCTGTCTCTGCTGGCTTCTCAGCCTCCCAAGTAGAGCACAGCTGTCAAAGCAAGCAGTGAAAGAGCAATACCCACAGCATGAAGGGTCCCCAGCTGGACAGTAAGATGGGTTGGACCAGCAGTCAGCCAGTCAAGAGGTCCCCTCTCATTCTCTGCACCAAGGTCTGTGCCAGCCTCCCCATGCCGCTCTTTCTAGGCACACATTTCAATCCTGCTGTGTTTCCTTCCCCTTCTCCCAGTGTATTAGGTTTGGCTTGGGTTTTTACGGGGTGTCAGAGGTTCCAGAGAGACAGAGGATGTTGTTGCTGAATTAATCTGAGGCTGAGGGGAAATCCATCTCCCTACAAATTCCAGCTCATATTTCTAACTCAGTTGAATCTTCTAATTTACTGTCACCTCCACCTCTCATAACAGCTCCCTAACAGGGCATGAAATACCAGTGAAATGAACACTGGATTTCAGAGAGCCCAGAGCAAATACCTCCTTCTGGTTTGTCATTGTCATTAATTTTCGAACTTTCTTTCTCTCTCCTTAAGTCCTTGCTTCAATCCTGAGCTCTCACTGCAGTTTCTTTGCAGCTCAGATGGCTACTCATTTTTCACACTGGATTTTGTGACACACTATATCAAATACCTTACTTAAGCTCAGAACTGCTTAATCAATTTCATTCCCATCATCCATTAATTTAGTAATCCTATCAAAAAATAATCTAACTTGGGGGGTATGATTTGTTCTTTGTAAACCTGCATAGATTTTTTTCTGGAGGTTTTCCATCTCCCAGACATGTATAGAGCTTTTTTACCCTTAGTATTCCATTACTGAATAACAGGCTGATACTAGACTCACCAGACACACTCTGACAGCCATGGCACATCGAAAGAGGTTGCATGATCCTTCCACTCATTTTATCACAGTATGGTGGGGATCAGCAGACTAGATTTCAAGACAAATAACGTCCTATAACACATGGGGAATATGGTGGGTTCAGTTCTATCATTGAAAGAGTCCTGATTACTCCTTTCCCTCCAGTTTTGTATCTAAGTCCTCTGAATGTTTTCACCGTCTCCTGAAATCCTATGTGTTACAAAGCCTTTGCATTTTATCCCACAGACTAACACACCATGTTACCAAGCCTGTTTGTATCTCAATCAAACTATTCAAGCAGATGGCAGCCTTTTAGAGAAACATTTTTAAGAGGAATTATTTCGAGTTTCCTCTCACTGAGAACTGGAGTATACTGGGACAGGATAAACACAGTAAACTTGCAAAGGAAGTAGATATTCTTACACATGCTGGTCAAGCAACTTCTTCAGCTTTATCTTCTCAATGAGTAAAGCACTATAAAGCCTGATGGTGCAACTAAACAATGAACTGTCCACAGGCTGCCGTTTTCAGTTATTCATACGGGAACCTTTTCTGACCCTGGACCCTTCATTTCTTGGTCATGGCATTAGGCATTAAGCAGTTGGGATGTCTGACATTCAAGCTGTAACTGGTGTTCACCTGTTGTGGACTGTCCCCCTGTGCTGACCACTGGGCAAGTAAGCCTGCAGTGGATGGTTGCTGAGCATGGACAAAGATTTCTTTTCTTCTGGGAGCCCCAAGAGAAGCCACAGGGGATGTATAATTCTCAGGGCCACTTATTCAAGGGGCAGGTGTGAAGTGCAGTTATTGAAGGCTGAGGGTTGTGTTTTACTTTGGCATTAAAGAACAGGAGTTGATCACAACCTTTTCTTTGTGTGTGTCAAAAAATAAGTCCAGGGTTTGGATCTTGCCCTGAACTCTGCTGGGTGAGAGATGAGAACACTGAGGGACTCTCTGAAACTTTCTTTAATTTTGTCAAAGAGAAGACTAGAACAAACTGGTACCGAGTTAATGCACAAGCTAAAAAAGGACGACATGACTATTACGGACTTTTTACTAACTCAGTCTTATGACAGGACAGACTTCAGGGGACTGTGATCATTTTGAAGTGCAGGAAGGAAAGAGGCCCTACGTCTTTGGAGTCACTACCTTTGGATTATTTTTCAGCACATTCTTTGAGGTGTAGACAAGTAACCCACTCTTAGAGGGAGATGTCTACAGCTCATCCTGATCTTGAACATGTCTGGAAGCAGATGCCACAGGGCAGTGTTGACTTACCAGCTCAAATCAGTGTTGTCTTGGGGACATGCTCGAGCCTCAGGAGTTTTACTTGCCTTATTTCCCTTCCCCATTATATTTTTCACTGAATGCTCCAACAATCTAATTGCCATATGGTTTGCATTAGCTACATTTCTGCTTTACATGAGCCATCGTAACTCTCTGTTAGTGTGGATAATCAAGAACTGATTGCATGATGCCGTGGGGGACAGAAAAGTTTGAAAACAAATGGTCTGTAACACATACCTTATCCCATCCTTTCCATTTGCTGTTTTCTGGTCCCAGTCCAGAAGTTTTTTCCTAGATGTTGTTGGAAACTAGTCAGTTCCAAAAGAGCACCTCAGGCACAGCACCTCACAGCAGCTACTGAGCTGAAAGAGGGAGGGAGGAGGGAGAATCAAGTACATGTACTCCTCAAGTCTTATAATAACTGAAAGCTGGGGAAAATGGTAGAAACTTCACTTGAAATGCTCTGTTAACATTTTTTTCTTCCAAAGGCAATTTTCCCCTATATGTTATTATAAGACCAGTGATGGTTCATATGTACCGCAGAGTCTGTGGTCACAAATCACATTCATGCTGAACAACCATTTTGATTTCTATATGCTGTCTCCTTGTCATACAGAGAAACTATCAACACCTGCATGCAGACCATGAATCTCAGCCCAGCAGGAATTCCAGGGATCTTAATAAATCTCATTTAACCTCTGCAGTCTCTGCTAGAAACCTGTGATTTTCAGGGTAAATAACAAAATGGTCTGCACACACTATTTCTGAAATCTGAGGACACTGGGGCCACAGAACCAGCTAATGCTTGGCCTGATGCTTGCTATGACTTTCTGTAAAAGATCCACATTGAAAAGAGATTGAAAGTTCCCTTGCTGGGAGGGAGCCATCACGAACAACAACTCGCTTCTTCCTGCTAGCCACCTTCTCAGGACTCACTTTCTGAAGCTCCTGAATAGCACCACTCTGCTTAATTGCATAGCTCATTGCACACCATGACAAGAGGCACTATCTGTATGCTTCTCCTGAACCTCCTCAGTTAGGTTAAAACATGTCTCGGGAGAAACAGAAGCAATCTCCTGAGCCTTGTGAGGGTCCCCATGGGGACAAAGAACATTTCCAGGCTATGCTGAACTTACTTTATTATTCCCTCTGCCCCATCTTATCCAGGCCATAACCTGCACTGGGCTTTGCTCCCAAAGACTGTTTTTCTAAGGAAGGTGCAGACAGCAATGCCTAGATTTTCCCATTTTATGTCAGAATGGCTCAGGGCTTGAAATGATTAAAGGTGATTACTCTGACAACTAAAGTATTTACCACAGGTTTGCCAACTGGATCCCATCTGATTTTGGTCAAGAAAAACAAAGCAAACCACCATTTCAGTGACTTAGAATGAGGTGCTGATTTGTATTTATTTCAGTAGAAAATTTAAGCCTTTACGAAAAGGATAAAGTTCCACTGAGACTGAGTGACAGATCCTAACATAAGAAGCTTTCACATTTTATTCATTTAAAAGAGTGTATTTGTAGTCACTGTAATGCATGACAATTCCAAATAACAATCTTTTTTTTAATGTGCTTTTACTGAAATAGAAGAAATATGTTAACAGAAGCCTGTGTTCAGAAATCCAGTATTTGCAACATATTTTATGCAAATAGCTGTCCTTCAAGGTTACTACTGTCTGGTCTCTGAAGGTGGGAAGAGAGCTCCTGCAGTATTGCAAGACGCTGAACCTGCAACCAGCAGAAAAAGAGGGGTTGAATCCTCATTTCACCTTGGTCTATCCGATACATTGACCTGATGCATTGACCTCAATGCTGACAGCTTAACTGAGGTTTAACTAGGTCTGCTGGTGTTAAAAAGTGTTTCCCTTGAAGCTATACTAACATTACCCCTTTCCAAGCTTGCACTGTGCCTCCTGTGCCAGCTCTGCTCTATGATTCCTCCCATTTTTCTGGCATGTGCTATGGTTGATGACTGAGTGAATGTAAGGGACAAGTGTGAAAGCCTAATATCCTTCATCCACATCTTCAGAGGTGAAAAGCATTAGCCTTTCACTAACTGGCATCGCCATGGAGTAGAAGCATCTTGAGAAAAAAGGAACAGAAAACAGGAGAAAACCAACATGTTGAAAAAAGGCCTATAACTTCAAAAGACCATTAATCTCCCTACAGATAAACGTACTGAGGTTAAAGAACACTGGAGATGTGTAATAATTCAGTGGCAGAACTTTTCAAAGGTAAAAATAGGAGCAATTGCCCCGCTGACATTCATATTTATTGTTATTGATTTTATTTTTATTATTATTATTTGTGTTTCAAAATTTCCTCTGCAGTGCCTGAAGTGGATGATGACAGACACTGCAGGAAAACTTAAAATAGGTATTTTAACTATAAGGATGTGGAAAAAAAAAACAGGAGCCAAGTGCAGAAAACCAGCTACATCACCTATTTTTTTTTCCTTTTGTCTTAGATGCTGAGTTAAATCTCCAGACTAAATGTCTCCAAAAGTTGACCCGAGGATGGCATTTCTGCTTTGTGGCTGCTCTTCAGGTTGTGACATTTATTGTGGCTGCTGTGTTTTTTACTCCTTACAAGGAGAAAAACAACCCGTTTCCATTGTTTGCACAAAACGGGACTGTGCTGAAGCATCAGTTTTCAGTATCTGATGCCCGTACTTCTGACTCCTGGTGATGGCAGGGCTGCCCTAGGGCACGGGGCTCTTCTCCCTTGCTTTTCAAGCCTTCAGAAAAGGCCTTGCTGAAACAGAAACCATCCTGTAAAACATCTGACTGGTAAAGCAGCCTATTTCCCATATGATAAATGAACAGCACGTACTAACCAGCTCTAATGGGCAGGATACGGGTGAGTGGCTTGAAATTGCTATAAGAATAGGAACAAATGGAATGGACTGAGGGATAGGAAAAATGCCCATTTACAGTGCATTCTTGTCACAAGAATAAAGATGGATTTCTCTAAGCACAGTGATATCCCCTCTTACCCCCTTAGTAGCATTTTTGAAGAGGCTGCTGCTGCCCCTGCTGTCTCTGATTCAAATGGGAACAGAATTAAAATGACACCAAGCATATTTAAAATTCGCATCCCA
This sequence comes from Agapornis roseicollis, assembly GCA_002631895.1. Taxonomy (NCBI): domain Eukaryota; kingdom Metazoa; phylum Chordata; class Aves; order Psittaciformes; family Psittacidae; genus Agapornis; species Agapornis roseicollis. The sequence goes on along the minus strand of NDXB01019875.1, from coordinate 7,774 downwards.
AATACCTTTTCTTTGCATATTTACACTCTTGATTGGCATTAGCATGAAGTCTGGTACCAGATGAAAGCACAGACTAAGTTCATCAAAGATAACAAGTAATTCTGAGTAATGACTAAATGGCATTCCCTGATACCTACTTTTAAAAAAGGAAATGAATAGTTCTGGTTGTAATTACCAACTCGGGTTCCATATACAAAGCTAGCATTTATGAATATCGAACTAGGCTGTATCTGACTATGTTAGGTATGTGTCAGTTTACTTTCCTAATGCAAAAAAAATTAGTCATTATCACTAGAACTGTTTGTTAAAGTTGAAAGGAGATAAATCATTAATAGGGAAGTCATTTATTCATTACAGCTAAAATATATATATCCACTTCTCACTTGTATGAATTTAGTTTCTTGTCTCATCTCAGATTATTGACATCATAGATGAAAAGAGCTTCCTTACTGCATTCCTGTTGGAGCTTAAAGCCTCTACAATGGTTTATTGATGAACTAGTATTTTGAAAATCAAGACTGCTGAGGCTTAAGATTGTAGAGACAATTACATGGTGTTTCACTGCAAAGCTAACAAACAATTTGCATGGGATTGATGATAGCTTGATATTAAGCAAATAAAGTATTATTATTGTAATTTAGTACAGACTTTTGTAGAAAGCAGTGCCTTGAACCAATGCACAAATGTCTACTACAGCGCTATGGTATTTCTTTCATGCAAAAATTTAACTACTTAAATACCATTCAACTTGACATCTGTAACTTGCACAATGCACATACAGAACTGCCAAGTCCTGTATGCACTAAGGCATGTGGGTAACTCCTTCAAGTGGATTAGTTATGCTGCAGATTATTTATCTGCATGAAAGAACTCATGCACCCCCATGCTTGGAGGACTGACCCTGGAAGACCTGCTATGAGTGTACATGGTAGCATACAAGTTTAAAAGATCTTGTTGCTAGATGAAGAGATTTTTCATATTTTGTTAACCTATTTATTGCTGCCTCTGCAGCCTCTTAACCTTTTTATTGCTGCCTCTGTCCATTCAGTGTATCCCCTGAGGGCACATCTTCATCAACATTAACTCTGAATTACACCTTCCAGTTAAAACTGGGCATGTGCTGGTGGCCAGCTGTCTAGGAACACAGACTCCCCACTTGGGGGGGGATGAAATAATGCTGCCTCTGTAATGCTGATTAGCAGTGTGACTTCCTCCCAGGGACTGCTGAATCTAAGAAAATATTGTACACTTTGATAAACCACATGCACCTACACAACCTAGTATCGCACTGGGGGCATGTATAGATTAATGATACAGATCTCACAAGATGAAATACATTGGCCAATGCTTTAATACCCTGAGATTATAGTTCACTGCTGACTAAATTGATAGATTATTTTTTTAAGTGAGTATTTTTCTCAAACATGTATCTGCCTCTCCCATCCCCACATTGTCTCTAAAAGCAGAGAGGGCATCTCCATAATCTTCCTTCCTGATGTTCCCTATTGTGGCTTTATTCGTTGAGTTCACGTTGATATAATTTCTGTGCTCTGTACGAGCCATTGTTTTGCACTTAAGACTTTCAAGTATCATTACTTGAGTCATAGACTGTAAATTTCACAATATAGCAGTGATACATTTGAACACCACAGTTTAAATTTATTATTTTCATTTATAATGAATTCACTCAGACTGCTAACATTTGAGCATGTACAGAGTATACCATTACACTTTGGTTTACAAGGCATTGTTAGTGTTCTCATTATTAATATTCTATACCTTAATAATAATTAAAAAAGATATTTTCCTCCATTTAATTCTACAAAGATTTGTGAATCTTAGCCATGAACAAGATCATGAGATTTCTACTGTGTTGTAGCTTTTTCCAGTTGTCTCTATAATACACCAACTGTAATGATAATTTGTCCTGTGCACTCCAAAACATCACTTGCCAAAGAGCAATACAGCAGATTGCATGTTGTATAGCTGGCATTGCTGAACTGGCAGTGTTTTCACCGCCATACCACCTAGTTCAGTTCTGAGCCAGATAAGTAGGAATAGATCCTGATTTTTCCAGTGTTTTCCCTGGGTGCACTGGTGATGCTGTATCCTCTGTGGCAGAAGCAGCTAGATGTGAAAGCCATGCTAAGTCCCTAGGTCCAAATGAAAGGAGAAGCTGACAAACAACACAAGCTGTCTTGCTAAGGGCTGGTAGAGTTGCTCTTCTCTGTGTTTGCTTAAATATTTTCAGAAGGTACATGGCTATGACAGTTACACATACAAACTGGAAGCATGGAGTCTGTCTGATCATGCAGAGATAGAGTTAAAAAAGGCAAAACTGACTTAGAGCTCAGTCTGGCAAGGGATATGAAGGACAACAAGAAGGAATTCTACAAGCTCATAAACAGCAAATGGATGACCATGGAAAAATGTGGGCCTCCTGCTGAATGCATCGAGGAACTGGTTACAAATGATACAGAGAAGGCAGAGGTATTCAGTGCCTTCCTTGTCCCAGTCTTAACAAGGAAACCTATCCGTCAGGAATCCCAGGCACCTGGGAACAGTGGGAAAATCTTGGACAAGGAAGACCCAACTTGGTGGAGGAAGAACAGTTCAAGGAACACTTAAACTGAATGTACGTAACTGCATGGGGCCTGACAGGCTGCACTCACGAGTGATTAGGGAGATGGCTGATACAGCAAAGACATTTTTCATTATCTTTGAATAGCCACAGTAACAAGGAGAGAATGCAAGAGAGAAAATATCACTCCCATCTTCAAGGAGGCAAGAACAAATCAAGGGAACTACAGGCCAGTCAGTCTCACCTCCATCTCTGGGAGGTGATAGAGAAAATCTTTCTGGAAAACATTATTGAGTACATGGAAACCAGAACAGACAAGAAGGTGATAGGGAGTGGTCAACAAGGACTTACAAAGGGAAGAACATGCCTGACCAACCTGATAGCCTTCTACAATGATAAGACTAGATTGGTGGACAAATGGAAAATAGTCAACACTGTTTACCTTGACTTTAGTAAAGCTTCTGATATCAACTCCTGCAACATCATCATAAACAAGCTAACAAAATAGTGGTTAAAAAAGCAGACAGTGAGATGGATTTAAAGCTTGCCGATTGACCAGGTCCAAAGGGTTGTGAACCGTGGTCTAAAGTCCAGTTGGAGTCAAGTCACTGGTGGCACAATGGGGCCAATACTGTTCGACATCTTTACTAATGACCTTGACAATGGGACAGAGGGCACCCTCAGCAAGTTAAGAGACAATACAAAGCAGGATGGAGTGACTGATACACCAGATGGTTGTTCTCCTGCTCTCCACTTGTACACCACTCTAGTCATATCATTAGCGGGAATGTTGCCAGCAGATAAGGTGATCTCTCCTATGTATTCAGCACTGATGAGACAACACCTGGAGTGCTGAGTCCACTTCTGGCCTTACTAGTACAAGACAGATATGGACTTACTGGAGCAAGTCCAACTAAGGGCCATTAGGATGATGAAGGGACTGCAGCATGTCTCTTATGAGGAAAGGCTGAGAGAGATGGGACTGCTGAGCCTGGAAAAGGATGAGGGGGATCTTATAAATTTATAGAATTAACTTATGGAAAGGAGTGAAAAGACAGAGCCAGGTTCCTATAAGTGTTGATCAGTGATAGGATAAGAGACAAAGGACACAAATTAAAATACACGATATTCCATCTGAACACACAAAAGCATTTTTCTACTGTGAGGGTGGTCAAACACTAGAGCAGGTTGCCCAAAGAAGTTGTGGCATCTCCATCTGTGGAGCTATTCAAAGCCTCACTGGACATGGTCCTTGGAAACCTGCTCTAGGTGTCCCTGCTTGAGCAGCGGGGTTGGACCAGACAGTCCCTTCTAACTTCAAATATTCTGTGATTCTGTAACAATGGGTACAGTTTGACTGGTCAATTCCATAGATGTAAGGATCTTTTTTTGCTCCACTACCACCTAAAATGGGCTATTTTAATCAGATTAAGTTTTACAACAGATTGTAACTGGATGTTACCCTTTGAATAAAGAGCGATAAGGGTCTTATAAGCATAGTAGGGAAGGAATCAGCCATGACTTTCAGTTTAATCCAGCCATTTCAGTGTCTAATACATCATCTCACTTGATGTCATTCAACAGATACAGTCTACTCCATGATTTCCAATAACAAAAGAGGCGATCTCAGCAACAGGAACCCTTTATGAGAAACCTGGACAGGGGTAGGGTTGAGGAACTGCAAGGCGGAAGTTTTATCACAGTAATTCTGTTGGACTGCTCCACAGGGAGCTGTAGGAAAGGTGAGGGCATCTCAGAGAGTAGACACACCAGGATCTGTAAGTTCATAAATACTTCCCCTGAACTAAAGTCCCCATTCAGAATGCCACTAAACTTTAGCAAAGTCTAGATCCCATTTTATGCAGCTTAGGACCATTTCTTATTAGAGCTGGGAAGACTAGATATAAATCTTTGCCCAAAACAGTAATCCTCTTATATTTCATTACTAGCACCACAAGCCTCTGTGAAGTGGTCTCTATCGCAACCATAATAACAATGGGTTGCAGCTAAGCTCTCTATCCCAAGTTCAGTCACAGCAAACCCGCTAACACATTAAATCTGGTCCTGCCTTTGATTTATTAGTACTCCTTAAGCCTTTCCACAGTCAGGTATAGGTCTGAGACAGCAGCTAGCAGCTGAGGGTGAAGGAAAGAGATTCTAGCACCACATCTCTGCTATGCCTGGCTATCAGAGCACTTCATTTCAGGGCACATTATCTTAACAGGGTACTGAAGATAGTTCAAACTAATCTGTTATTTTGCCTTGCTACGAATTGGATACTGTATAACTTAGCTGAGAGCTGGTAAGTGACTACAAGGGCTCTTCTGCTCCATCTAGGGGAAAATTCAAGCAGGTGAATTTTAACTAATCTGATTTTTGTCCTGATACGGAATATAAATGCTCACATGGACAAGTACAGAATTACAGCTGTCAGCCAAGAGTAACAGATGAGCAGCAGTTAAGGACAATTTGTGACTTTCTCCTCTCAGTTCCATGTGTTCTGGTCTGCCCACTAAGAATGGAGAACTCAGTTGCTGATCTTGTTTCTTCCAGCATGCTGTTAATTCAGACTTAAGTTTCCACAGGTGTTCAAATGCACCAAGCTGGACAATTTAGACTAGTCTTTTTGTCTCTTGGCTGTTCAGGACATGAAATATCCTGTGCTGTGACTGTGTAGATCTACCTAGTGACTCCAAAAGTGGATGGATCCTGCCTTTAGAAGAGGTGAAGTTTGGTTTAGCTTTTGCTCCTGGCAGGGAAGATACGCTTTTTGACAGTAACCTATGAGATGAAGGACAAAAATACAAAAGATTGGTGTTTCATCTCCAGCGAAGTCAATGCACAGTTCCTAGGAGATGGCCTTTCTGAGTAGTCACTTCTGACTGTACCTGTTGAAGACTATTACAGCACACAAGTTGCGGTTGATAATTTTACTGGGTATGTGTATTCCCTCACCACACTTTTGCATCCAAATCTTTGTTTCCAACAAGCAAACCTGTACATTGGTCAAATAATAGCTATGTACATAGTTTTTGTAAATAAATGGAAGTTTGGGACATGCTTCTCTTCCTTTCAACAGGACAGTAGAGAACAAAACAGCACAAAATAAGAACACTTTTTCACTCAAAATTTGGTATAAACTATTTTGAAATTACTCTCCAGCTAAAAATGCCATCGAGTTCTTGTGCAATCGCATTCAGCAGCCACTTAACTAATACACTGTTAACTTGTGACAAGTAGGCATGGCTATTTACTGCTGAACCTTTAAGCAAGTGTTATTGTATTTTACTTGATTCCTGCAAGCAAATAACACCCTGCAGGAAAAAAACCCCACAAACCTGTGATTCATGTGGTATTGTCCGGGTGGTTAAACTCTTCGTTTCCACAGGTCTGTTCTAGTGAACTTGATGCTAGTCAAATCTCAACAACTATTTGTAGAACCAGCTCTGGATTTTGTGACTATTTTTGTTGTTAGACAGCCATCTTGTGGCGCATCTTATTAACAATAAATAGTAAAAAACCGTCTATCACACTTCAGAAATTGTGGTCCACAAAGACTCTGGTGGTTTTGATCTTCCATGTATCTGGTCTTCTCAAAACTCCTTTTGAAATGGAAATAACCTAATCTGAAATTGCACTTCTGAGTCATAGCAATATTTGTTAGGGACTGGGGAAGAGGAGATATTTCTCTATGCTTTTCTAAAAAACTGAATTGAAAGGGTTTGGAGTGCAAACAAATAGCTAAAATTTACAGCAGTTTTCCCTTCCCTAAAAACGGATGTATTGATCAAGGTAGGAAGCAGGTGGTCTGGCTTTATTAATGTGATATATATAGCTTTTGCATCCACAAGATTTACGAAATATTCTGGAAACCATTTAAATTCAAACAATACCTGTTTAAAATTAGCAAAAGTACATGTTGAAGTGTTGTTTGGGATGCTTGTACATTGCAAGAGTTTTCCAGTGGCAAGGACTTATTACATCACACTTAAAATTCCTGTTTTCAAATCTGTAGTTAACTGAAAAAGATAGACACACATGAACTAACAGTTCATAAAGCAATTCAGAAACTGCTTTGTATTTTGGTATATTTCCCTTTCCATGAGATGCAAACCCCCACACAGTGTTTAATAAGAAAATAATGCAGTGTGCAAAATATTACCAGGCCTCTGAAGAGCCAGTGTTTAGCAAACAAAACAAAACCCAAGTCTTTCCGTAAAACAGAATGCTTATATACATTGAAAGTTTTCCCTCTGCAGCTTTGAAGGAGACCCTAACATTTTCTTCCTGTATGTATAGAACTGTTCTCTTGTCCATTAATAAGCTATAATTATCTATTGTCCTTTCCTTGAAAGGGGGAAAAAACCACTATGTAGCCAAAGATCATTACTGGCCCACCCTCTGCTATCAGAGAAGTCTATGAAAATGAAAAGGTAATTATAGAGGGCCTTCAGAATAGTATACAATAATTAGCATTTTTTCTAAAAAAATCAGGTATAAAATTTCAAAACCAGTCTTATGCATTTGCCTCCATAGAACTTTGTTAATCTCTTTTGCTCATCTTGTCTGATATTTGTTCAGGTTGGGCAACAGGCTTTCATTAAAAAATAACAAGGTAAAAAACATTTAGGAATCAAATGGAGAGAGGAAAGCCCAAGAAGCGAGGACCAAAAATCGGGTGAACCCTGGCGCACAGACTAAACCAGCCTAGGCAAGAATATTTCAGTTGGAAGAGACCTGCAATGATCATCTAGTCCAACTGCATAGAGAGGAACCGCTTTGGGACACCAACTGGAGAGCAGACATGTGATTCTTAATAAAATGCAAATACTTACAGCTCAGACTTTTTCTAACCCAGTGATAAAAAGTCCAAGCAAGTGAAGCTGTGAACATGAGCCATTGCTGGAAGGGTGTTATGCTTCCTTTCAAAGTCCCTAAAAGTCAGAAGCAGAGAGATCTACAGATGACATCATGACATTGGTTTGTACCCTTTCATATCTTTCAGCTCTATCTCCCCATTCTTTTCATAGAGCAGGTGTGAAAAATGAAGACAGTATTCCAGTAATGCTGTTACTATTGATACATGTAATGGCAAAGTCTCCTCCCTACTTCCCTTTGATCCTTCTTCCTAAAATCATAGAATAGAATCATAGAATAGTTAGGGTTGGAAAGGACCTTAAGATCATCTAGTTC
>NDXB01019874.1:168552-181998 GCA_002631895.1 Agapornis roseicollis | reverse complement strand
AAACCAACCTAAAACCCCCTTCTTTAAATTAAAAAAAAAAAAAAAAAAAAAAAAGGAAAAGTTTCATTCACTGAGATGGCCAAAAAGGAAACATCTCTCCAGTGTCAATGACTAGCTGCGGCACTCAATCCCACATGTATGATTCGAACCTTCAAAGGAAAGAAGTGTGAATTAGATGGAACAGATGTTCATCCCATGGTTTGGGATGAACAAAAGGCTCAGCCTTTGTAATCAAGTATTTCATATTCCAGTGACAAAGTTACAGAGGACCACTTAGGGTCTTTATTAAGGGATGTCTAAAGAAATAATGAACCATGAAGAAGTGACATGATCAATAGATTAGCTTCAGTTTTCATTTGTTATAATTCTCACCTAATTGATTGCTTGGGTCTGCCCATGGTCTTACTTGCATACTGGCATGTCACCTTTGAACTTTGCTCTGTTAATTTTAATTGTAAATAATGGATTGTCTTTGAAATATTGCCTTCAGTTTTATTTCTTTTATGTCACAACTGAACCTATGCCTCCTTAACATATTATAAAAAGGAAATATCTTCCCCCTGTTGTGCTTGAAGACAAATGCTAAGTCAAAATTCAGAAGTGTGTAATATTCTAGACCTAATACTGGCCAAAGAAGCACCACAACTGTGTACAGCAGGAAAGGTGGCTCATGGAGTATGGAACCTGTTTAATATGTCCATATATCTGTGAGCACACATATACCCTCCATATCCAAAATAATTCAAAATGCCATGAAAGATAGGAATCTTCTCAATTGTACAGAAATTTTGGCAGATTTTGAGGGTTAGTTTCTTTTTTATCGTTGCTTGCAGACTGTAAAGAATATTATTGCACAGGAAGGTCCTTCTACAAGATTGAATATGAGTCAGGAGCAGATCTTTCTATCCACTGGGTAACATTTGCATTTATTCCTTCATATGTAATACAGAACTATTAATCATTCCAGCAGCCTCTCTATCTCATAGGAGATGTAGCATAATGACAATGTTTTATGTGTGCAATTAATCCTGTGGCAGCTGTGTAGTTTCCAAGACTACTGAGTATTGACAGGATTCAGAACAAATATTCAGACACTGGGTTAGTAATGCTTTTAATGTGATAATATCCAGTTACTCATAAGCACAGAATACTGAGACCTTAAGTTTTACATAAGTGTTATTATTTTAAAGGCTTTTATAGAACTAGTGAGGAGGGGTTTATATTCCTAATGCTGCCATTGAATAAACAGCACACAATTAACATAGCAGCTGGGTGTGCATAATTCCTCAATTCCCCTCCACTCTATGGTAGTCACCATTTGTGAAGTCATAGGGGTAATTTATAGTGAAAATAAAAATTTATCCAGGGAAAACAAATGATGCCAAGCAAGCTGCATATATCTTTAAAAGTTTGCTTTTAAAGTTATACTCCCTTTCATTTCTGCTAAACAGACCTCCTTAGCTGGATTCTTGGCAAAGGGACAAATTCAATTGCATATAATAAAATTCAGGGAAGTACAAATCCTCTTTCACAGAGGAACCCCTTTGCAATGCCTATGGAACTTCAGCTGAGGATGGTCAGGACTGCTACATTTCCATATTTTGATGCTTTTTCCTCTATTGTCTGTTCATTATTTATTACAGTGTTATTTCTTATTCTGCCATGAGGAGGGTGTGCTGGTGAGCCCCATGAATTTGAAGGTTACACTTTATAAAGGTGTGATTGTTCACACTATTTTAAAATAGTATATGTTTTGTAAACTGCATAGAAGTGTGGACTTGTGCAGTGCTTCATAGTTTCAAATCATATAGCATGTATGCAGCTGATATGTCTCCTTATGGTGTGGAGGAATCATAGAATAGTTAGGATTGGAAAGGACCTTATGATCATCTAGTTCCAACCTCCCTGCCATGAACAGGGATGCCTCACAATAGATCATGTCCCCCAAGACTCAGTCCAACCTGGCCTTGAACATTGCCAGGAATGGATCATTGTACAGTTATATTTATCTTGGAACATCATTGGTGGGAACAATGAATGTATTAATCCAACAGCCCTCAGTTTGGTGGCTCTCTGTCAGACTTCCTCCCCAGAAAATACTGTGGACCCATATAAGACAGAATTTACCTCCATGGCTTCATGGAGGTCATTATGATATGGTATGGTATATAGGTATGGTTATTAAACCTATGGTATATGCTATATGGTATATTAAACCTATGGTATATAGGTATGGTTATTAAACTGCTAGGCAGCTATAAATCCTGTACTCTTAACTTCAGACAGAGGTTTTGTGGAAACTTTGCAAAATGGGGAAGAAATAGGTCTGCATTGTTTGCTTTTCAATTCTCTTAAGCTATATGAACAAGCCAAGAGATGCAGGAACTTAAAACCTCTCGTATTCAGAAGAGGACTTGGGCAAGGGGACTTTTTACTGGACAAAGCTTCAAGAAGATCTTGTGAACACTGTGTACCCTCAACTTTACACAACATACATCATTGTGCGACTTTTCCAAACCTGAGGCTGAAAACACCCAGACATGTATGGGACTTGGCAGACCAGCTGTCCTATGCTTTGTGTGCCTAAGATGGGTGTAAAGGAATTACAGCCCTGCTGTGAGCTACGTCCATACCTGTTTTCTGTGGTATAGCCATGATTTACTTAAAATGTCTTGCTCCTCAGCTCCTTCATTGCCCTGAAAATCACCATCCATAGTACTCTGTTGCCTTTGGGACATTTTAATCTCCTGCTCTGCCTCTTCATCACTAACTCACATAAGGAGACAAGGAAAGAGTGTATTAGCCTCAACTGCATGCAAATTGATATCCTCCCTCCCCACCAAAAAGAAAACAACCAACCAAAAATCTATATGGCTTTGGTGACTGAATGCCTTGGGTCTGCTTATGAAATGTAAATTAGGTAAGGTTTCTATTCATTTTAATTTTGCTCTGTCACTGTGCTGTGTGAGGACATTTTGACCTGTTTCCTTGTAATAGTCTCTAAGCTATTTTGCAAAGAAAGGAACTGAAATGTCACTGTTATTCACAGACTTATATCAAGATGAAGGTGGTCTCAGCAGCTCCCCCAAAAGCAGATGTTAATCTTTGAGAAACTGGGAATATGAAGCCATTCTCATCCCCTGTGTTAGACATTCTTATCTGCTTTCTGATATCCTCCTCACTTGATCTACTTTATTATAGTTTGATTAACTTTCATTTATAGAAAATACATTTGACTTTCTATTTCCATTTCTTTTTTTTAATCCAGTCCATAGCAATGAGTTCTACATGTAATACTGAATTGCTGTTAACAGTATAATTAACTGTAGGGATTTTTTTTGTATATTAAAATGGTGAAAGATTATAAACATGCTGTCAGAAATGTTTGGAATGCCTGCATTCTGTGATTATTATCTGTGAATCTGTTAGTAGCTGCTTGCCAATTTGTTCCAATTGAAATGTGGAAAAAAAGGTTATTCACTATAAATAGCACAATTATTATGTACACTGATCCTCTGTTTTTTTAGGTTAGAATCAAGCTGGTTTCTTCCTTTCAGAAACTGTATGTAGCAAGGTTGAAGTTGTGGGCACTTTTTATCCTGTGCAAGTCACTGTGTTCAAAAAAAAAAGTCGGCTTAGCCCCACGCTCTCCCTTTAGTCATGTAATGAAATAAGGACTGTAGCAGGTCAAATCAAGCATCTGTCCAGCGCAGTAGCAAGCAGCAATTAGTGCGAGGTGCTTTGGAATACAGCATACTGTAGCACTATGGACCTACACTATTTCTGGGAATTCATGGCCAGATTACCTGAGTTGGAAGATGCTTCAAGAGCTTCACTGTTAATAGCCACTGAGTAGCATAAGTCTGTGAGTTTGTCAAATCTAGTCTTGAATCTACTTATATTTCACTGTATTCCGTAGCAATTAGTAGTATGATGCTAATTATATGTGCTAGGGAGAAAGAATGATATTTTTGTTTCTTTAAAAGTTATTGCCTGGGATTTCCATTAAATGCTCCCTGTTCCTTATTCCAAGAAGAAGCAGATAAATACTTCCTTTTCACCTTTCCGGTAGTGTTTATTATGTTAAATGTCTGCCCATCATATTTCTCCAGAGCTGTCCAGAGCTTTCCAAACCAATTTAGTTTCTTTGTCTGAAAATCATCCCATATGTCTGAGCATTTCGTGTGTCCCTTCATATATTTTCCTGCAAAACCTCTTCAGATAAGATACTAGTTCTATATTAGGAATCAAGATTAGTGGTTTTAGGTGTAGTTAATGATTTATGCAATAGCATAATATACCATAGTCTTTATTTTGCTCTTGGTTCTTCATATGGTAATTGTCCCTTTTGCCCAGCTGGTGGTTCATCAAGTTCATCATATCTGATTTCTTCAGGAAGTCTTGAGTTAATGCTGGCAACAAGGCTACAGCAAAGGGAGATGATTGCGTGAAAGAGGTGCTCACCTTCCTGACACTTCAGAGATGTCTAATGGAGCATCTGAGCACCTGAGATCCATCAACCACTGGGAACACTCCCCAAATCACAGTGTCAATAAAGACTTCTGTAGAACAAATCCACAATGGGGCTGCAAGTCTGTAATTATGGGATAAATGGAAACAGGTGAAAGGAGCCAGAAGCAGAGTGAAAATCAGGTGCAGAAACCAAGAAACATCCTGGATTTAGGCTATTTCAAGGCAGTTCAGCTCAGTAATTTTCTCATTTCCCCTCTTGATTTGCTAAAAGTGATTTTATTGACGATTCGACCTAAGTGGTTTTGTAGGTTGATGTCATGATGAATGGCCTTGACGAGAGAACATTTAGAATTTCCTTCTGAGTGAAAGACTGAAAATAATCTGTTTTGCTTTTCTGCTATGGTTTATATCTTTCTTTTACTCCTCAATCATGTGCTAATTTCACTAGCTTTCCAGCCACGTTTCTGGTCCTGAGGCACTTAAATATAATTTATTATAAGCCTTTTTATTTTTAATAACTTGTTCTTCAGAATATTTTGTAGTTGCTTTATTTCCATTTCCATATTGATATGTCAGAGCTGATAGTATTTATATTGTTTATATTATTTTTTTAATTATATCTTTTTAACTTTCTGCTTTGCAACTTTTTAATTGTGAAAAAAAAAATTTAAAATACTATTTTTTAATGGGAAGAGGAGTGTGGGGTTTTGTATTTTTAGTATTGGTGCCACCACATGCTTGGAAATAGGGATTCTGCAACCTCTTTTCACTAGTCCAAACCTCTATTAATTCTGTTAGTTCGCTTAATTTTAGGCCTCTTTCACTCTCTCGTTTCTTGACCTGAAAGCATACAGATAAGTAATCAGCAGATGGAGTCCACAAGGGAAAAAAAGAAACCTAAAGAGTCAAGTGAAAGTAAAGTTGCACTAAATTAGGTCTCTCTAATATGTAGCCTGGATAAGAAAGGAAATAAATGTAACAGGTGATGTGCAGACTATTAATAATTTTGTGATTAGTTTTGGAACAGTAATATTTTTGTGATTAATTTTGGAACAGTAATAAACCAGAAATATTTTAAGTACGACTTCTTTCAAAAGCAGAGCATGAAAACAAAATTCAAATAATAATGAAAAAATGTAATTGGATATTCATTAGTCAGTTCAGGATAAAAGATGCTTGATATTTTTCCTGTTTTTCTCCAATAAATCTGACTATATCTTTCTTTTGAATAGTTTACTAGCATACACTAACAACTAGGTTATAATTAATTGCAGGACATGGTTTATCTGGAATCTCAGATTTTTGCCATAGATGTTTGCCAGTCCTATCAATCATTTCCAACATGAAAGATGCATTGTTAGACTCCTGACTNAGTTTACTAGCATACACTAACAACTAGGTTATAATTAATTGCAGGACATGGTTTATCTGGAATCAGATTTTTGCCATAGATGTTTGCCAGTCCTATCAATCATTTCCAACATGAAAGATGCATTGTTAAACTCCTGACTGGCTGCACAGTTTTTCATGTTACTAATTTGAATTGTTTACAGTGTATGAGTTTACCCTAACAACTGTGCAGTGCAGTACATTGCTTCCTCTTGGCTGTCAGAGAGAAATCGGTGTAATTTTTGCAAATTGACATAATATCTGTTCATGATCTCTTATTAGCACATGTTGAACCCATTTGTACTGTCACATGTTTTTAAACTAGATACCATGAGCTGTGGAGAACTGTTGGCTAATATAGCATGTGAGGGTATAATATGCCTTCATGCAGCATCTTTTCCAGGAGTATAGGGCTAGAGAGAAATGCCTAAGAAATTCCAGGCTGTTAAGCAGATTTCAGATTTAGTTTGTGAAAATCCCTGCCGTGAATAAACCGTGCACTGAATAATCTGTGAGTAAAACTAGCTTTGTTATGCTTTCAAGCTTCTGGCATATCTTACCAAAATATGTGAAACTAAGAAAAAATGATTGTCAAATTTTATGGGGATGTCCCACTGCTGACCAAGTAGCAATGGCAGAAGTAGTGTTGTCTCACAGACTGCTTTTTTTTTCACTGTATTATCCACCATTACTCAGAGCAGATGCTCTTTAATTTATGCCAAAATGCACTAAACTCTAGCCAGTGACATCCATGTGAAACATTTTAACCAACAGTTAATCTAGCGTAGTATGTGGTCCTGGTTTTCTTGTGCTTTCAAGATTGTCATTGCATACAAGAGTAAAATATTAGGTAATGCTGCTTCAACAAAAAAAACTGTAATTAAAACCTATCATAATCCACAAAAAAACAGATTATGGAGGGCATGAAGGGAAAGTACAGCAGGGTTTTTTTTACAGTAAAAAATGCTGTGGGATTAATACCGCAATACTCACAGCGTTGACACATAGAGTAGCCTTTGCACAGTTAGCATGTACTAATTAATATTAATGCAAATTAATTGACAGGAATTTACTGCTTCTGATTACACTAGAGAATCTGATTTCTTTTTGTTTAGGAAACAATTTTGCCCCAAACGAAACAGCAATATGTAACACAAATGCTTAAAATAAGTGATTTGAGTGTTGATCCAAAGCCCTTTGAAGTCAATAAGAGTTTGCCATTGACATCAGTAGCTTTTGAATTGGATCCTCTAAGGGATAGATATAATAAAAGCTGATGACAGAGATGAAGGTTAAAACTAAAAGGTAGATAAAAGATGAAAGGAGGAAAAATTGCCACACTCATCTAGCTTCATACCACTTGCAGTGAATCCATCAGGATATTTATTCACTTAAGCTACATAAGAGTTTCTTTTTCATGACCTATTAAATGATAGGGAGAATACACAGTGTCCCAGATTTTCAGTGAAGGTAGGCTCCCAAATCAGGCTGTGTGATGTTCAAAAGTGTGATTACAGAGGCTGTAATTGATTTCAGAGACAGTTAAGGCTTCACTGAAACATATATGAGATGTTTAGTGTCTTTCATGGATTGGTCTTTTCTTGATAATCTCAGTTTAGGTAAGAAATGCAATGCCAGAGATCAATAACCTATCACAACTGAAAAGACAATTCAAATGCCATTTCAAATACTACTTTATCTTTTTGGCTATCTTGTTTCTTCTTGAAAGATCCTCCTTCCAAATACTACTCTATAAACGCATTTCGGTTGGGTTTTTTTTAGTAGAAAAATTTTCTAATCCATTTCCACCTCTCTGTAGCAGCCATTCTTCAGCCCTGCATTTTAAGTACACGTTTTGGAACAATCTGAAGTTTAAGCAAAAAGAAAAATAATTTTTTTCAATCATAGCTGGCATTTTAAAATATTAATATGCATTTATGGAAATACATACTGGTGGAAGGCATCTCATTAATATCAGGACAATCTTTGTCAAGGTAATTTTGATGCATTATTTTCTGAGCTACATGATTATAACAGTATTCATGCTACCTGTGATTCTTGCCTGTATTTTCCTGAAATACATACATAGGGAAGTTATATGACCCCCTCCAATTTCAGGTAAGGTCAAACATTAGCTTTGCATGCGCCTTTGAATTTATATTAAAAATCCCACATGACTAGTATAAATATGGTTAAACACATGTGGCTAATTTTGAATATCTGATTAATTTAAACATTCTTAATTTTTATACTTGTATCAACTTATATTCAGTTCCTAAAGAATGCTCCTCTTTTTTCTTTTTTTAAGCAATATGCGTTACAGTCCTTTTTACTGAACCCACATATGTTTAACAGTTATGTCTTTGGTCAGATTTTCTAATAGTTCTTTCACAATTTCAGATTTTAGTATAAATACCACAATACACCCTAATGTGCATAGTATGCTATAATCTGAATACTCTGAGGTCAAATTTATTTTAGAATGTTACAATATAGATTTATTCATTATTTTTTATTTCAAAGCTGCAAAAAGCCCACATTAAGTAGAACTAGGATTACAACTACTGTATGTGGTCTGCTGTGAACACATGTACCTGAAATAAATTAAATAACAAAATTTTTCACCAAAGCAGTGCTAAGTACTTGTGAATATTTAGACAGCAGAAGCATTGGCTGGGAAACTGGGCAGGTTTGTCATCCCTACAGACTTAGATGCAAAGAAAGCATATGACAGCATAGTATTGAAGTATTTAATATTTTGAAAAATATATTTTTAGCTAGCCTATACTAACAATCAGGGCACCCTAAGCCAAAAGGAAGAGGCATAGTTCAATCAAGCCTTCATTTTCATGGATCCAGTTCCAGATGAATTAGCTTATGTTCACAAAAATTGTCAGTATGGGTCAAGTGTGATAAATTAGGCACAAGTGTGGAACCATCACTTGTGTTTGTACAACAAACACAGAGACTCCATACCAGCATTTTTTGTAGTCAGACTTAATTGATTTAAAAATGGAACTCTCACAGGTAGAAAGGAACTTATATTAATGAGGTTAAATACTCTACTAATGAAGAATCCTGGGCAGTTTTCTGAGGATATAATGAAAATTCTGGAAGATTTTGCTCCTCTCTAAAGGTGCAAAAGCAAGTAGGTCAATTCTTTTTCTTTTCATGCTGAGTTTTGCTTTATTTCAAAGGACTTTCAACTCGAATGATGAAACTGATTAAATAAGTAAGATTTTTTTTAATTTTTCCAATTTTTTTCCTGGATTCAGTTATCAGAGCTATTAAGTCACAATGCATAATTTCTGAATGCTAAACATTCTAACAGAAATTAATGCTGATAAATGAAAAAAATACTATATTGATTCATTAAAAATTAATAAACAGGATTTGTTATTGTGCTTCTAAAACAGATAAGTATGTGCTTACACATACCTATTCTCTGAAAATATACATTATCATCTGCATATATAGATTACCAAGTATATTGTGAAATAGGAAGAAATCAAATCATATTTGGTCTTTTTTTCTCTCTGTCATTATTTGTAAGGGCTTCAACAGATTAAAACTTGTTATTGTGTTAAAAGACCATTTGGATCAACATTATGAACTGAGCAGTGTGCATCTCAACAAAAGGGATCTTTAGAGATGCATGTTTAGATGTTTTTGTACCCTTTAAAGTTTTGTCATTGTACACTAATGGCTTCTTTTGGTTGATATATTTTTTTTCCCATATATGTCTGGTTTTCTGGGATCAGTCAAGTACATCATGTAAACTTACCATGTGGACTCGTACAGTCTCTTATTTGCTGCTCTTCTTATGCTGAGTGCAGCTGTCCTTATGGAAAAGACATAATTGTACAGTTGTCATTGTCCTGGATTTTTTAAAATCACAACAGCATCTGAACTAAAATTATTAGAAGATATTTTAATAATTCACATGACAGCTGTTAAATAAGGAATAGTCCAAGTGCCAGAAGCCCCAGCCCCAAATGTTTAGCAACATAACTGACAAGGAATTAGAGATGCTTCTTACAAGCTTTTCTTTGTTATTATGCTCAAATCCAAGATGTTACAATGAAAAAGTGTGAGGAAAAGAGTGCTCTTCAGATGCTCTTCAAACTGTGTGTGCAAAGTCACCGCAGATTTGTAGTGTCAGGATAGCCAAATATTTTCCATGCCAGAAGTTCAACAGCATGTTCTGGGAGCCCAGAGACTGCATGACTGCAATGAGAAGTGCTCAGCAGCCCATACATGTGTCTCTGAGTCTGCTCATGGTGCAAAAGCTTCTGATTGCTCTTCTCCTGGTCCACACAAAGGGGAATAGGCCCAGCCTGGATGTGCAATAGTTCTGAATCATAAACTTGCATAGTGGGGAAGAGGTATGGAGAGGTCATCTAGGCCTACTTGCTTCTCAGACATGTTCCTGTTAGAACAGGCTGCTTAGGGCTATGACCATTTAAGCTTTGACCCAGTTCCCTCAGCCTCTCCTGTCATGCCAATACTCTACCTTGGTGGCCCTCCTTTGAATTTGCTCCACTGTACCAGCATTTGTTCTTCACTGGGGAACCAGAATGGGGCTCCATTCTCACAGCTGAACCAATTACACAGCATCTCAAAACCCATGTCTTTCTCTTCCCACCCAGATACTACAACTCACAATCTGAGGATTCACCTCTGTTATCTACATATAGGAGAATTGCACTGTTGAAAGATGGCCATTCCTAGACTTTCATGTGTCTGAGACATCTGCCAGCATTGTGCATAGGTGATACCCAGGAAGGTGATGCTTGGGAAGCCTCTGGCTTTCCGGAGTGGCAGCTGATAATTGGCTTAAAGGTGTCTCAAAGGTGTTTCATGTGACACTAGCATCAGTGCCTGATTGTAGAGAACCTCTGTAGGAGATGCTTAGTTGTTGGATGTCAGGAACTGCTCTGACAATTTTACCTGTCTCTTTCAAGGCAAAGGTAATGGCCTCGAAAATGTCATGCTGTGGCACACATCTGGTCACCCACTTTGTTTACAAGGTGTTTTTTACCGTGCCATCTTTTTGAAACAATCCATTTTTTGTCTGATAGCTACTCCCTTCCTCCCTGTCATCAACACCAAAATGTCATGACTTGTAGTCCCGGGTAGCAACTATGCCAAATAGCTGTAGGTAGCACAGGGTATGGGGGGAGTGTGTTGAGTTTTATTTCTTATATTTTTGAGACATAAAACTGCTAGGTGGCAACTAAGAAAGGAAATTTGCAGTTAGAGTAATAAGGAGGAAAGGATATTTAATGTAATGCTGTAATTCTGCCAATTTGATTTAATTTAAAAGCAGACTAGGAATGTAGGATGATAGATTTCTTAGAAATTGTGTGAGCATTGGCAGCTAGGTAGAGGACAGAAATATTCCCAGTGCTCCTGTAAAGGGCCAGAATGGCCATAGTCAGCCATAACAAGTGCTGTCTGACAGCAGCTGACTGGCCAGTGACTGCAGAGCCAGGGCTTCAGAACAGCCTGCACCTGTGGGCTTGGGATGACTATAGCAATACAACGCTGATGAGGTGGATGGTGCTGTGCAGGATGAAGCATGCTGCTCAGTAGAAAACCTCATTTCATTTCTTCTGTTCAGTGAAGATAATTTTTTTAAAACACCAGTAGCAACCTACCAGCAGGCTCATGGTACTAACAATAATATGTGACTTAATTACTCTATTTGTCTAAGTGTGTTCACCTCTAGTCCTACCTCTTCCTGCCAATTTATATTGATGTTTTTAGGGGCAGATCTTGCCATGCAGCAGGACCTTTGCAGTTATTAAGAACATTTGCTAAAGCAAAAAAAAATGTCTACTGTTTAGTACAGTGTGACTGACTTGGAGCACAAAATAACCCAGATGAGTTGGTGAGCTGGATTTCATAGCTGATCTGGAGCTATCAAAACTCGTTCTGCACCACAGAGATGCAGAACATCAAACTGAAAAATTAGTGACAAGAGAAACCAATATAGTATCAACATAGGGACTGACAGCCGATGTTAGACCCCACAATTAGCTGCCTGCAATTAAAATGCAAGTGATTCCTGGTTCTACAACAAGCTCAGATCATTTAGAGATCAACTAACTAGGGCTGGTTACTACAAGTGTGTCAAAAACTGGAGACTGTACTTTTGTGTTTGCTGGCAGGGTCCACCTGATTCCGTTTAGTGCAGGACTAGCTCCTCAATCCAGGGTCACCTTGTACCCCTGTAGTCTCCTATGATGACACTGAAACTAATAAAACAGGAAGAAAACTCAGCTTCCAATTACTTCATTGCTACTGAAGACGTTGTTGCTGTTTGACCATTTGGGTTACCAAAATCCATTGGGATTGTCATCATCTTTTATGGAAGGTTTTTTAATTAGCAGGAGTGGTTTCCAACAGCCTAAGAGGTTTATGTAGAATGTGCCAGATGCCAAAGATAATTTTTAAATAACCTCAAAACTATTTTCACCCAGTCCATCCAAATTTCAAGCA
Organism: Agapornis roseicollis; assembly: GCA_002631895.1. Classification (NCBI taxonomy): domain Eukaryota; kingdom Metazoa; phylum Chordata; class Aves; order Psittaciformes; family Psittacidae; genus Agapornis; species Agapornis roseicollis. The sequence continues at coordinate 169,632 of NDXB01019874.1, read as the reverse complement.
CAATGTCTTAAATCCAGTGTAGCTGAGGGTTAAGACTTCTCTTGTCCCATTTCTCTGTTCCTTGATTTGGCTTTAGAAAAATCATCCCATGGGACACAGAATGGATATATCACAGCATGCTTGTTTGGCTTTCTGACACCAAAACAGTCCAACACACTCTGTTTTCCTGATCAATGGTCCTGTACCTCCAAACAAGCTGTATTGCACTATGAGCTGGCCTCTGCCGTAAAAATGTACACATGATGTATATAAATTCATAAGCATACATTCATTTATATTCTCAGCACAGAGGATGAAATAATTCTGCACTATGCTATTAAGGTGCACTGTTGCTCTGCAAGCAAAACAGTAGATCTTTCATTTGCCAGTGACATTGCACAAAGTGCTTATAATTCAGTGTTAGTTTATCAGCCATCCAATCACCCACTTCAGGGAACGTGTCAACCGTCAAAAGGAGTGGAGGAGGTGTGCTGAAGCTTAATGGCTTCTATTCCATCAGACTCACTTTTTTAAGGGCATTTAATCAATGAGGACAAGTAGTAGGCAGATTTTTAAATAAATGTGTCACTGTAGGTTAATCTGCAGTACAATTGTATGCATTTGTTTATGCGATTCCCTGAATATGTTCCTCTGCTGCTCAGCTGATTTGATAATCTGTAAATCAAAACATGTTACAAGTAGTTTTAAACCAGCCCTTGAGAAATAACTTCATTTGATCTACTGGTATCTAAACCATTCACAAGTTTCAGATCCAAGGGTGTTTAATGTCAGTGTTTCATATTCAGCAGAGTTTCAAATAAGCCTTTGGTTCAGTGAATCAAATAATTTCTTGGTCATTGCCATTTTATAGGAACATTTTTGTGGATTGGGCTTTTTCCTTTTGCTTTTTCTTCTGCTTTTCCTTTTCCTTTTGCTTTTTCTTTTGCTTTTCCTTCTGTTTCTTCTTTTTCCTTTTTCTTTTCCTTTTCTTTTCATTTTTCTTTTCCTTTCCTTTTCCTTTTTTCTTTTCATTTTACTTTCCTTTTCATTTATTTGGTTTTGTTTTTTTTTTTTTCTCTGTGTGTTTTTTTTCTCCCTTTT
>NDXB01019874.1:139349-152805 GCA_002631895.1 Agapornis roseicollis | reverse complement strand
GACATCAAATTAAACTTAATTCCACTCGGAAAAAATAATTAAAAAAAATAAGGGGGGGGGGGGGTGACTTTTCTTTTCCTATAGGGTATCCTTTCCTACCAATTCCATCTTCTACTCAGATTTTGTTAAAGTAGCACTAGTGAAAGCTTTTCCATGAGCAATATAATCATGAAATGTGATAAATGTTGAACAATAATCTATAGGTAGCTACTGATTTTAGTATTAAAATACAGGAAGATACACCTCTTGAAGAAAGACTATTAAATATAGACAAACAAATAAATAGAATTAAAATCAGACATCATTTTTTCTGAATATTGACTTATCTTTTAGTTCTCTTAGGCTTTTTCCTCTCCTTTTCTATTAGCTCAGATTCATTCCATTCACTTTTGCATTATTTATCTTTTTTTTTATTGTTCTGTGTGTTGTTCTCCTGCCTTTCTCTTCTGTGAATATTTGCTCTTTTTCTCTCTAAAAACAAAGCATTTCTTTTCCATTAATTCCCCTCTGCTTTTGTGCCCTGCACCCTTCACTGACCCATACACTTTCTGTCTCTTTCTCCTAAGATCTTTCTCTTCTTTTCTTTTGTCTGTTTTCCATTGCATTCTACTGTTTCTTTTTTTGCGCGTCTCTAGTCCATATTTTACCTGTTACCCCCAAAGTCTCCCTTTCCTTGACATTGAATCCCTCCCTTTATCTCTTTCTAATTACAGGATTTCCCCAAATCCTAGTCTTCTATCTTTTCCTTTTCAACATATGGCGTCTCCTACCCTCTCGTGTCTGATAAGGTCCTTCTTCCTGTCCTGCTCCAGAGGATACATTCCCCTTGACAGAAATGGTATCCTGCGATTTTGCTCTTTTACTTCTTTTTACTTACACTACAGCACCAGCTGAGTCTCACCACGTGCTTGGGTATCAGGCTACCCAGGGTTTGGACCTTGTGATTTCCCACAGGAACAATCCCAATTATTTCATACCTGTGAGCCACCTGGGTGTATTTTGGGTGTGTACTCTTTGTTGACAGCCTTCTTCTCCCTTGTGATGAGGGTCTTGCCAATATCAGTGAAAAGATGGCCATTACAAAGTTTCCTTGATAGTTCATATAGACTTCCAAGAGCCACTTTTTCATGGCATTCTGGTCAAAAGTGTTTCTCCTTGGAAACTATAATTAAAGAAAAGAACACACAAGGTCTGTAAAGGAATTTTTAAACCACTTCATTCTTGGACAGTGCAGAAGCCTCACAGATCCATGCAGAAACAAGAACATCTACATGTGTTTTTCAACCAATGTTCATCCTCCCTTCCTCAGAGATTCTGCAGGTTCAAGTTATGATTGAGGCAGACATGGTCTTCTTTGCTACTCTCCTGTTCTCCAAGGCCAGTTCATCAGTGAAATAGAGAGAGAGAGCTAGTAGGTCTGGAGAAGATACCCACCTTCCTGTAAAACTTTGGTCACCCCTGTCAGGTTACTCACCTCTTTGATACCTTGGTTAAATGGCTCATACCCAGTTCTCAAAGAAAGACTAAGACTAAGACTAAGTCTTCCATTAACTTAGTCTAACTGTTCTTGGCAAAGATGGTTAGCAAAATGGCTCTTTGACATTCAGGCTAAAATTTTAGGCACCTGATTTTATAGCACAAATGAGATGAAATGGTCCAGAAAAGTGTCATGGATGATGAGTCTGAAATACATTGTGCTTTGACTAAATGAGATGCAAACAAACTATCATGTTTTCTTGCACTCTAAGGTATAGACATTAATTCATCAGTAATTTATAGACATTGGAAATAACGTGTCACATACCTGGAAAATAATTCTCTGTCCCAAAAGATGCAGAGATGTCCTCAGACCAGATTGAACAAAATAGTAACTCTCCAGTGCTCCAGTCATACAGCTATTCTTTTTATTCATTGCTAAATACTGCCAACACCAAGCATTCAAAAAGAAGTAGTAGCTGTGGATCATAGGCAGCTCAGATCCAGAAAGTGTCAGAAGGTGTACATGAAAGTCCTAGCAAGAACAAAGTTTCAGATGCTTGGAAACTGGAAACAAAAGACTGCAAATTCACCTGGAAAGTGTCCCATGATGAGCAAAATACTTCATGGCCACATGAGGAAGAAGTGATAAAAAAAGCCCTAAAATTACTAAATGGGGTTGGAGGGGTTAGGAGGAGGTGGGGAAAAGGCAAAACCTGGGTCCAAAAGTGAGTTCCCTTCATACTACGCTTGTCAAGCCCAAACTGCAGTTTGCTATAAGGATTCCTTTAAGTGTCAAGCGCAGCTTGCTGTCCATAGTCTCCATCTGAAAAGAATGATTTCAAAGTTTTGCAAAGATATCTAAAAGTAATTACACAGAAATACCTTCTGTTGCTGAAGAGTGTGAGCATCATTAGAAAATCATTAAATCTAGAATTTATCTAAAGATAGATCTTAGGAATTTCTAAAATTGAACTCTAATCCTCTGTGCTTACAAAGACATGTCCATCTTGGAGTCTTTTAATGATATCATCTCAGTATTGTGAAAAAAAGGTTGCATCCTTCAATATTATAAGGTCTGTTTTGGAAGAATTCTTCTGTCTACTTTCTGGGGTCATCCATCAAAACAACACGACATTGTTCTATGGAGTCTTACACTTAGAAATTTCTGCTGAGAGCTTTTATGTTTATGCAAAATTATGGTACCTTCCATCAGTTTTGATAAGGAGACTAGCAAATTCATGGAACAATCACAAATTAGACACAATGTTTGATTTGCCTCCATATGTTCCCTGCAATCCTGCTGTACAAGGGGGTCAGCTAAACAATTTCATAATCCATCAAACACTTGAACATTCTGCAGTTGTTAGTCACCTGAAGAAATTTACAGCTTGGGGAAAAGGGCATAGTTCCAACATGAATACAAATATTAGTAAAGGCTGAGGTTACAGAGTTAAAGGATTTTCTCACATAGGGAATATTGTCCTGAAGATTTAAATGTCAGAAGTTTATGTGAGAAAATACCATTTCACTCAGTGAAAAAAAAAAATTAGGTTTTCATAAAATTAGATGCAAAGATCATGAAGTAAAGAATCCAGTGGAAGGCAGAATGGATGCTACAAGAGTCAGAATTGGAATGGAAACACCAGAGGTGCCAGAATAGAGAAAGTGATTAGAAAGGAGAAATCTAATAATGAAGAAATAGGGCTTATCAGACATGGTATATGAGCCTGGATCTCCAGATTTCAAGGCTAATATAAAATTTGGCCCAGGACTGGCCTGCCTTGCAAAGTCACACTCCTAGTTCGTGCTCACCTTGCTGCCCACCAGGAACCTCAGGGCCCTTCAAGTCAGATCCCAGCCTGTGCCTTTGCTTTTAATTACTGTGTCCCAAGAGCAGGAAATCATGTTTGCATTTGTTAAACCTCATGCAGTTCTTTACAGCCCAATCATTCTGTGTGTTGATGGCTGTCTATACAGTGGTCATCCCTCCCTGTATATGCACAGGTCTTCCCATTTTGGTGTTCTACACAAACCTGGAGCAACTGCATTTAGTCCTACCACCTTGGTCAGTTATAAGGATATTGGGTATCACTGGTCCCTGTATTCACCTAGAGGTGCTCTTCTTGTGAGTCGTAAACAGTTTGACTCTGAGTCACTAACCACCATACTCAGTTCAGACAGTTTTCCATACATCTTGTTATTCAAGTGTCTAGTCCATATCTCAATAACTTGTCAGCCAGGACATTGTGAGAAGTTGTGTCAAACACCCTTCTAAAATCAAGCTAAGCGATGTCCTCAGCTCTCCACTCATCACTGAACAAGTTGTTTCACCATAGAAGGTGACCAGGATTAGTCATGTGCCATTTATCCTTGGTAAATCTGTGTTGGCTTTTCCCATTCAAATTCTTATACACGTCATGCCTGTGTACAATAGTTTACAAGAGGATCTGTAGTACAATTTTGCGAAGGACACTCTTAAAACTTGTAGCATTCTGAATTTGTACCTGTTTTGATCTAATTGTGACTTCCTGCAATTGGTTACAGTTTAACACCATATATATTGGCACAATGGAAGTGCCTCCAAAGTTTGTGTATAGCACCTGAGGGCAGGTCATGCAAAATAGTACAGTACAGGTAGATGGTCCAATAACTCATTTTGTCACTAAGCAGCTCTTTAGAGGTTCTTTTTGGTCTTAAAACGTGCAAGGTCCTACACCTTGGTTGGAGCAATCCCAGGCACAGCTACAGGTTGAGCAAAGAGGAGATTCAGAGCAGTCCTGTGGAGAAGGCGGAGAAGGACTTGGGGGTGGTGGTTGATGAGAAAATGAACATCAGCCAGCTTCATTGTGCGCTTGCAGTCCAGAAAGCCAACTGTATCCTGGGCTGCATCCAAAGGAGCATGACCAGCAGATCAAAGGAGGTGATCCAGCCCCTCTGCTCTGCTCTTGTCAGACTTCACCTGGATTATTGTGTGCAGTTCTGGTGTCCTCAACACAAAAAGGACATGGAGCTGTTAGAACAAGTCCAGAGGAGGGCCATAAAGTTGATCAGGGAACTGAAGCACCTCCCGTATGAAGACAGGCTGAGAAAGTTGGGACTGCTGAGCCTGAAGAAGAGAAGTGGAAACCTCCTAGCAGCCTTCCAGTATGTGAAGGGGGCCTATAGGGATGCTGGGAAGGGGCTCTTCGTTAGGGACTGTAGTGACAGGACAAGGGGTAACGGGTTTAAACTCAAATAGGGGAGGTTTATAAGGAAAAAAATTCTTTCCTGTTAGAGTGGTGAGGCACTGGAATAGGTTGTCCAAGGAAATTGTGAGTGCTCCATCCATGGCAGTGTTCAAGGCCGGGTTGGACGAAGCCCTGGGTGGCATGGTTTATTGTGAGGTGTCCCTGGTTATGACAGTGGGGTTGGAACTAGATGATCTTAAGGTCCTTTCCAACCCTAACTATTCTATGACTCTGTAGTATAGCATATGAAACAACTGGAAGGGAAAAAGATAAGAAAAAACTTATCTAGATTGTGAAGAATGTCATCATTACATATGTCAGGGCATGTACCAAACCTCTTCCATTTTCCCAGTGACCCCATATGTGTCCAATACTGTTGCCCACACACACATGCGTACAGAATCTGAGCACAGTGACGTCCTGCATGACTGTAGTGCCAATACCTTCACCAGCCTGCCCTTTAAGGTGAACATACATATATTCCTTGGGGGCTTTGTCTGTGAATATGTTCAGCTGTGTGTGAGTGTTTATTTATGTAGGCCATGATTTTCTGATTTGCACCTTAAGATCCCTCTGTTGATGAACTGTATCTCTTGCCTGAACACCCTAAAATGCCAGGAGATAAGAAGAATATTTGTTTGTTAAATTCAATGGAATGCATTTCTTATAGGGCAACACAAAAGAGGTCTTACAAAATACCAAAACCTTCACTAAAAGAAGAAATAGGTTTTGTAGAATAATAAAATAGTGAAGGAATGAAGTTGTCACCCATATATTTCTATTGTAGCATATCCCTGCCTTTACTTTGAGGCAAGGTAATTTAATATTTACACCATATATATGGCACATAAAGTGACAGAAAGGCTGCAGTCTTTTTCAGAGGAACGTGAGCATTAGCTATTCAACAGAGAGACAGATTCAAGACTCATGTTGGCACACTCAATATTGTTTTATGAATACTTAGTTTATTAGTGTCATAAATAATTAATTCAATCCAGGTAGACTCCTTTAAAAAGCAATTTACTAAGCTGTTCAACAATACAGCAATAGAAAAGCAGGAATACACTTTGCTAAGAAGTATAATTTTTAAAAACTTTAGTTATTAGATTAAAAATAAGATAAATATTTTTCTTTTGAACCTGCAGATCAGTTGCAGCATTGTCTTCATAAAAATTCACAACTCTTTAATGCAGAAGAACAAAAATGTTATTTTAAATAATGAAGATTTTTAAAGTGTAACATACTGGAAGAGGCATTTCCTATCTAAAGGAGGTGGCAAAGGAATGCATTACTTACTTCAGAATGATTTAAATATTGCTCAATAATTGATGTGCTACTGCACTAACATGGCATTACAGAGAAGAACTAATTCAAAAGCAATTAGTAGTATTAGATGCAAGTTTTGCTTTGGGGACTTTATTATTTAGAAGCTAATTTTTATCATTAATTTAAACTCAACAACTTAAGCTTAGGTAGCTGTGACTGCCTGCTACATACAGACTCTTGTGGACATGCATATTCTCAAGTCAGTCAGTCCTTGCTGCTCACAGACAGCAAAGCCAGAACAGCTCTTTACATTCTAGCTGTCCCATGAGTGTGCAAACATTTTTAACCCTGACACCTCCTCACTACTGTAGCTAAGATATAAGTGAAGAATGCAGAGTCCTGGCTTTGTCTTGCATTTCAGTCCCACAGAGAGGCAAAGGTTAAGAATGAGAAAAATTACGCAGACAGCCCTGTGTGGCCCAGAGAAAAACATGCTATTCTATAGGGTTCAACACCCCTTACATAAATGGGAGAAAGCTCTATGAATAAGATCATTTTGACTTCCTTTTCTCACATGTTACTGTGGTTTTTCCTTTCTTTAGTTAAAGCACGTCAGCCATGCAGGAAGGTTCAGCATCACATTGTGAACTGCTTCCAAACCCCTGGTGCCTGCACTGCAGCTCAGGTCTGAAGGACGTGATTTGTGCAGGCTTTTCCTGTGCTGCAGCCAGTATGCAAAGGTCCAGCACTCCACAGACGGCTCCCAGAGGGATCCCTTCAGCAAAGCCCTCCACAGAAGAGCCAGGGAAGCTGGCTGGGGTTTAGACCACCTTTCTGGAGCTTATTTAAAATCAGATTTGTTTATGCCCAGCTCTCATCAATAGCACATTAAATTTTCATATGGAAGCTCCCCAGCATTTACAATTGAGCTCTGGTGATCACACGCTAGTGACAGTGATAAGCTATCAGACAGATGCTCTTTCTGCTGCTGTTTGTTCAGTGGCTCTTTTTTAATCCTTGGATTACTTTGCCCTCATTTTTTTTCTATAGTTTGCTCACAGAATTGTGTACACTCCAGAGAGCTGAATCCAGCTTCTTCTGTTCCCACAGTAATCATCAATTCAAGCTGAAGTGAAAGGGTCAAATTTAGAAGCAAGTAAATGGTGGTGTAAATTTCTCATTAGCAAATCAATGCAAATCTGTGAAATTCGGTGTCACTGAACCACAGTCAGCCCTGCATTAAGTGAAAACGAATTCCATTAATTTCTGTGGAAATAGTACTTTTTTACTCTGTGTTTGATCCACTGGGCCAAATTACCTCTATACCCTTGACATCACTGTGAATTTGAATTAATTAGGGAGGTCAGAATCTCTGACACAGTGAACGTAAATCTGTATAATTCATCTGCTGAGAAGGGAATGGAACTGAAGCATAAAAAAAAAAAAAAGGGGCATATCAACAAAATAAACTTGGCAGCCATAACATTCTTATCATTCCACTGAACCTTGCTCGTGGTGGGGGCTCCTACCTTCTCAAAATGTGCGCTTCATTAACAGATTCATACACTCAATGGATGTGATAAGAGGCTGGGAGGTGGGAGATAAAGTGCCCAAAGCTGCTAGGCATACAAAAGAAAATCCCACCTCTGCAACCGTGATGCCTGCCCTTAGCTGGCACTGCCTCAGGCCAAATATCACTGCTTGGGGAAGAAAAGTGGCAGGACCTCTCTGCAGCATTGGCTAAATATGTGCTGAAAGCCAGCAGGTTATCCTACACACATTAAAATGTTTTAAAACAGATTAGAAATAGCTAGGAATGAGAAGAACCAAACACACTCCCCAAAACCTGCAAATGTCCTTCAACCAACTGAAGAACCACTCCACAGCTCTCCACCTGATGCTCTCCTTCTCCTTGTGTGCCAGGGAAGATGGTTTGTCTCACTGCTTTGATGACAGTGGTGCAATTTATTGCTTCTGGTGCAAGAAGGAAAACCTGACACAGGCATCAGCCACTGCCGGAGTGCACTCTCAAACGAAGGTCAACAGCAGCTTGCCACTTCTACATCCACAGCATCTGCATATGCTGAATCCTCAATGGTTTAGTTAAAAAATAGCCTTTACTCAGTTTTCTGCACCTGCAGAACAGTTAACTGATTATTTTACTTATGCCTTTGAGAAATAAAATGTGTATTTAACTGTCTGAAAATCTGTAATGTGGTTTTACACATATATGTGCACATATACACATACTTACACATACATATATATCATAGAATTATTAGTGTTGGAAGGGACCTCTGGACATCCCTGACACCCTGCTAAAGCAGGGTCACCCAGAGCAGGTTACACAGAAACATGTCCAGGTGGGTTTTGAATGTCTCCATGGAGGGAGACTCCACAACCCCCATGGGCAGCCTGTTCCAGTGCTCTGCCACCCTCAACATAAGGAGGTTCTTCCTCATGTTGAGGTGAAACTTCTTGGTTTAGGTTATGGCTCCTTGTCCTGTCACTGGGCACCACTGAAAAAGTCTGGCACCATCCTCTTGGCATCCACTTTTGAGATATTGATCTGCATTAATGAGATCCTTTTTGTCAGTCTCTCTTCTCTAGACTAATTGACTAGATTGCAAGCCCAGCTCCTGCAATCTCTCCTTATAAGAGAGATGCTCCAGACTCCTGATCATCCTTGTGGCCTCCATTGTCTCCTCTCCAGTAAAATTAGGTCTAACTATAAGCTTTTTAATGAGCCTGTATTCTATTAAATTTTGCATCAGGTCCAATTTTCTCCTTTTCAAAAGACACCTTACAGATGTTCTATCACATTGCAAACCCACTGTAAGAGACTTAAATTCTCATTAAATGGATGCATTACTCAGTTTATGTCATGTTCAGGGGTAAAGTTGTCAAAAAAACCCGCTCAGCTGCTCTTTTTTTAATTATTTATTTTTCACATTGTCCAGGTTTGCTTGTTTTGTTTTGCGTTTTCAGCACTGCTGTCTCTGAAAGCCAAGATGAAGTGTTATACCAGAATCCTAATATTGTCTCTGAAAACCATATGAACAGAGGCATATGTGAAATGTAAGCATTTTGAAGAAAATACTATATTCAACATTGGAATTTTATAATGGATCAGATTCCAGTTGGTCCCTTTATGCAGAACTATTTCTTACACACAAACGTGCAAGTAAAACTAATATACTTTTAAAGGAGATTTGTGGATACTTACCTCTGTATACTTGCCTGCACAAGAGCCTTACAGAACTCCTACAGCAGCTAAAATGAATTTGTGAACAAGCCAAACCAGGAAGATAGCACCTACACCTACAGGTGTAAAGGCCAGTGAACTGTCTGCCAAACACATGAGGACTCACTCACTTTTCCTGCAGGTGACCTCAGTGTATGTTCAGGCAGTGTTATCTGGAGTTAGCTCTGTGGTCTGAATTGCTGTCACGTAACAGTCTGGAAGAAAAGATGGAACTGCAGCACTGTTCCTCATCCGACACTCACTAAACACACTTTTTGGAAATGATAGAGAAGTGCAATAAATTTTAGGACTGCAGATGTGAGGACACACAATCTGGATTCAAATTCTTGGCTCTGAATGTTTTAGATTTCAGATCTGAATCGCAATCTAAGTAGACAGTCAGTGTTGTATTTGCTGCGGCCAAAGTCTCATGTGAGCTGCCAATTTTATTTCCTATTTAAATAGCAGTAATTTTATGAAAGCAGCTGTTCTGGAGAAGGCCTGGGTTTTGGGGGTTTGTTTGTTTGTATTGTTGGTTGATGGGTTTTTTTGTTTGTTTAGGGTTTTTTTTTCTGTTCTCCACAATTGCTTCAGCTGATTCGCCTTTATCTACCTTGCACCATACTCAGACTCTGGGAAATGTACTTCAGTGTGCTCTGTGTACTGATTAAAAGATGAATCTGAGTATCACCAGCAGACTGAAAAGACTCATCTCACCTTCCCACTTTACTCACTGGTAGGGCTATACATCTGAAATAGCGATATGGCAGGGAACTGTGTGGTGTAATGTCTACACTGGCAGACAGAGAAACAAGTACCCAGTGCCTTGGAGAAGGCTCTCTCTGCCTCCCTCATGAAAAACCACATCCCTTCTGCTGGGAACCACAGGAATATAAAGAGCAGCACACAACTGCTGGAGGCTGTAAGACCTCAAGTGTGCAAACCAGCAGTTAAAACCTCAGCAAGTCTTGCGGATCCACTTTGATGGATGATGTTATTGAAATCACTTCAGTCTAAGTTAGAGCATCCTGAATTACTTTAATTTCTACTAGCTTTTGATAACCCCCTCTGGGGTCATTATTCTATTAGGATTGAACTTGGTTGTGCACATGGTCTCTACCCTGATATGTATTGTGCATATTACATCATTCAGCAATGCTTCAGGAATTAATTAGTCACTGAATTCTAGTGAAGTTCTTTAAATCTAACCACCTATTTTTGAGTAACTTAATTAAAAACTTGTTAAGGGTTTCTTCCAATACTATGTGGAAAACAGTCACATCTTGGCCCTGTCCCTTTCATTACTAAGAGCAAGAACTGAAACATGCTGCTGCTGCTGTGAAACCAATGCATAACTTCTTTTTTGGTTAAAAAGAACTGGGTTTGTTGAGGCGTGAGAAAGGAAGGCTGATGGGAGATTTGACTGTTGTCTATGGCTACCTAATGAAAGGATGTAGAGAAAGTGGAGCCAGATGCTTTCAAAGCTAGACAAGGGTAAGAGAAAAGACAAAAGAGTACAAGCTGAAACACAGGAAACTTCAACTAGGTATAATAAAGACAATTTTCACTGCAAAGGTGGTGAAATAGTGGAACAGAGGCCTAGGGAGCTGTGGGATTTCCATCTTTGAAGACAAATACCTTCAGCCCTGAGCAACCTCATTTAATCAAGCCTTCTTAGAGCTGGATGTTGGAGTTCAGACCTCCATAGGTCTCTTCCAGCAGAAGACAATACACAAGACAATACACAGAACCAGATTAAAATGTCAAAGTGCCCATAACTCTAAATGGCTTGTCTTCCTCTTCATGCTGGATACAAACATAAAATGCATTTCCAGCCTTGGCTTCTGTATGCCTTTCCTGGCAAGGGAAGTCCTGTCTTACAAAGCTCTGACAATCAGGAGATCAGTGAGAAAAGGGTGATTGAACCAGATTTCCCCTGTGGTGTTGTCTGCTTGGCTTTCCAAAAAGCTTTTGACAGGGAACTTCATCATGCCTTTTAAAGAATCTCACCAGCATAAAAACAAATACCAAAAAATCACTGGCTAAAATCCAGGAAGTTTGAGGAAGGAATAAATGGGCCGTTGTACAATGGAAAGCTAGCTATGAGTCTCAACAACAATCTAGAAACAAAAAAAGGTCAGAGAAAAATTATAAGGATAATTTACAGGCTCCATACAGAAAAAAAAAATACAGTCTTGGAGTCTTTCCTTTGTATGGAAAGAAGATTACTTACAGTGGAATATGTTGAAGCCTATAAAATAATGAGTGTTATACGGGAAAGATGACTAGGGAAGAAATTGGTGGTTGTTGCACCCAGTACAAGAAGCCAGAGTCATCAAAAAGAGGGACTGAATCCAGGACACCTCAGAGGGTCTTAATGGAATGGACAATGCATGTGGGAGATTCCGTAGTAAAGGAGGACATTGTGGATACAAAATGTTTATAATGAATTCAGGAGGAGATTGAACAAACACTTTGCCGAAAAAAAAGTTTGTAGATGGTTGCATATTAAAAGTATGATAGAAAATTCCTTGGCTGAAAATTATCAGAAGATGGGGGAGTATTAGCATAAATATGTTCCCTCTCTTGCTGTTCTCTAGGCGGTTCCCTGTGGCTACTGCTGATGGCTGAGCTAGCTGGAAAGTGGTTGGGTTTATGTTCTCTGACCTTTCTTTATGCAGGGCACAGAGAAGAGTGCTGAATGAGTAGATCTCCACACTATGCCTGAGTGCAGCTAGCTTACCCACGGCCACTGGCTTTCCTAGCTCCTGATCCATTCCCCAGTGCTTTGAACTCCCAGGATTGACAATCTATGTATGTCCTCCTGGGCAACATAAGCACATCCAAAGGCTGCTGCATGAATCCTGGCCATGAAGCTAAATCCCAACAGACTTGAGAATGTGACACTACTTGTGGCCTCTGCTATGTGGCTTGAAACCTCCTATGGCAGGAGCAGCTGGATTTCCATGAGGTTCCAGGAAAACTTCGCAGGAAGCTTAAGTGTTTCACAAGATAGTTGTCAGAACCCTAACTCCCCTTGGCTGCAGTGTGATAGCACTTGTGAAAATACATAAGACACATATCTACATCTTTAGGTGCTTAAATCTCCCTAGTGTGCTGACCCCATGCCCTCCAGAACTTAAAAATAACTTTGCCTAATTGGTCTCTCCTACTTGACCCTGTGTAGTTTGAATCCTGCTCCATCTGCATAAGCTGACAGGGCAAATGAATATATATTAATCTGAAGTGAAAAGCACTTATTGCAGATGGAGGAAGATCCTTTGAGGTACATTTCTGATTCCAAAGTTACGGAAAGACACAGCAATTTTCATACTAATACTATGTTTTAAATAACAGAGAAGCTGTGAGATTACCTATTTATGGCCTAACAAAATATGAATCACACTGTTATATGCCAGATTAAAGGACTGCAATCTATAATTTTTCATGGTTCTTTATTACAACTATAGTGCTAAATACTATTAAACAGGAAATTGCTGTGGGCAGTGGGGAGGGGTGCTCTTCAGCACAATGAAAGAAAGGAAGAAAGCAAAGTATGGGGAGACACATCTCTGTGGTTTTGTGCAGCATCTAGCAGGCTAGAATTTTTGGTGGGCAGGGTAAAACAATTTAAACTCCAAACAAAAGAGCTCAGAAAGACAAAAGAGAGCAGGAGGCATGTATTGCCCTCACTGTGTGTGTGTGTGCTGAAGGTATATCTGATCACCAGATGATCTCGCATGCATACATATATATTTAAGCGTTCCACCATTTTTTTTCCTCTCAGATAGCAAGATTGTTATCAAACACAGTCGTTTCCATGTTTGGCACATTCAGGATTCATTCCCATGTCCTTGCTACCTTTTTTCCTCTGTTTTTTTTCCATTGCAATAAGAGGCACTGGAAGCCCAATTTTTTTGCCTTCCGATGAGGCAGAGAGATATTCTTGTCCAATTCAAGGACACATTCGCTTGTATTTTCAAAGCAGGTGATTAGCTGTCCCAGGGTTTGCAAAGACAGTGAGAGTTGCATAGGTAACTCCTTGTGCAGGTCCTTGAAATTATTCTGTCTTGATAAAACTAATTGCAACAGCTGACCTTCCTTCCCAGTGTCTCATCCATCCAGTTTCCAGGCATCAGTGCAATGCACCACCTGCTATGCCAGTTATCCGATGGCCTTTATTTGCAAAACTGCCCAATTCACATAGTGTCGTCGTCGCCCCCATCCCTCACACCCCCCC
>NDXB01019874.1:98351-131640 GCA_002631895.1 Agapornis roseicollis | reverse complement strand
TTACAGAAGACAGAAGATAGGAAGGGAAAAAAAAAAAAAAAACAACCCAAAACCAAAACAACAACAACCCCCCCAAAAATCCCACTCAAATAAAACCCCTACGTCAAGGAGAACTGTAATTCACCTTGAGTAATGTTAGAGCGTTGAGTCCAGAAAACTAGGTGAAGGGTAAAATGGAAACAAATGAAGAAAACAGAGCTCTCTGAAGGAGAGCAAAGCTGGTCTGTTAATTAATGACTACACATCTCCAGATTCTTCTGATACAATGAGATACAGCTTCAGACTTCCTGTGTGGGCTTGGTATCATTCCTAATTTTTGACACATTAGGTGGTTTCAAAATACCTTTTAAAACTTTTAACAGTTTTTTGCCATTTACCTTAAGCTCCTTGTTAATAATGGTTTGCTCTAGCTACTCATAGCATTTTGTGCTATCATCAATGTGATGCTATAGCTATTATTTGGAAGGAACTATAAATATGAACTAATCTATATGAATTTAAATTGAGACATGTTCTCTGTCCCAAACACTTCAGGCTGAAGAGAGACAGAATACATACATCATAAGATACAGAAAAATCACAGGTCAAAGGAGAAACATGATAAAATGAACCAGAAAGAAAAGTAAAACAGGGATGTCAATCTGAGATCACAAATATATGCAGGCTTTTAGCTGCACAGAGTAAGTTTTGATGACATCAAATGTGAGAGGGCTTAAGTGGGCAAGTGGTGTACAGAGGGGAGAGAAGAAAGGAGGACTGAGAGAGTGTGGCAAGCAAACACTAGAATGAAATTGGGAGGCAGAAAGATAAGGACAGTTACATTTGCCAGTTGTGACAAAGATAGTGACAAGAGTATGACGCCAGAAGGAAATATGAACTAGATTCCCTGCTGACTATTTTGCTGGTTCCTTGAGAAGAGCCAGGAAGGTATTGTACTTTTCTTTGCTTATGTCAGTGCTGGCGCTATCAACAGTCTCTGGTGTGTTTCAGGACAGACTCAGGGGCTCTCTTAATTTCATGTCCTTTGGGGACACTTGAGAGAGTGACAAGCGGGACTAGCTCAACCAGTGCACCTTTCAGAAGTGACGGGGCAATTACATGGCACAGAATTAGCTCTGTGAGTTCTCAGGTGCTCCTTAAAGCCACCAGGGAATCTAAAATTAGAAAACTGGAGAAATACTACTCCTGGCCCTCATTTTCCCAGCTCTAGTCCAGCTCTGGTAGCCAGCCAGCTCAGTCAGTTAGACCCCCTGTCCTGCTTCAGGACAAAAACCTCCAACCCCGTCTCTGTTCACGTCCAATTTTTCCCAGTGCAAGCACCACAAGCAGTAACTCCCTGGCTGTTTCTTTGGGTTTGTGTGATAGGCTGCTGCTGAACGACCTTTCATTTCTGTAGCTGCATTCCACAGAAATGGCTAGAAACTCAAGTAAGTGCAATGCATAAGCCCTGTTTCACTTTTGCAAGATATCCAGTCACATATGGATGAAATATAGGAGCAGGGTCACAGATTACTGCTGCCAGAAGAGCAGCTTTAGAAGTGTCAGCTGGAGGTGTCAACAAGCAGCATAAGCCCTTCCTGTGGAAAAGAATGCAAATATATTTCTACCATGCCACTTCAGCTGCCCCTTTGCAGGGACCTGCCTCTGCAGCTCTTAGTTCCCAGGTTTGTAAATTGTCATCTTCACATTACTGCTTCAGTTTCATCATCCTTTGGATGATTAGTGCTGAAAATGACCATGCCAGCTGGACATCAGTGCTTGGAGATAGGTGTGGATCTCTTTTGGCTTTGGTGAGTGTTGAACAGGGAGTCGTCTCACTGTTGCACAACCTCTAAGGAGGTTGTATGGCAAGTGTTAAACCAAAAGGAAAGCTATAACAATAAAAGGAAGACAGTAACCTTAGGAAGACAATAAATGGCAATGGATGTTGGTTGCTCTTACAGACTTCAAGAACGTAATAAAGCTATACCGTTAATTGCAATTTTAACTGTTGTTTACTCTGTATCAGAGAAATTCATTCCAGGTACTTACAACACTCAAACCACACTAAAGCAAAGTCACCAACAGTGTGAATTTGTAAGATCTGTTTGCTGTAGAAGCATTAATGGTTGAGGCTGGAAAAAAGAAAGTAAATGGTACATTTCAATACAAAAGTCATCTGAGCCTTTACTATAGAAGTAATAAGGCATTTATTATTTCAAGAGCCCTGCATTCACAATATCCCCTTTCAAAAGAAAACACCCCTCCGTTCCCATTTTTTATGAGGCTAATTTGTAGTATGCCACCACTGTGAGACTTCCGAATGTGTTCAGAACAAGACAATAAGTGTAAGCCACAGATGAATGATGTGTAGTAAAAATCAATAAACCTTATAACTCGTCACTAAGGGAACTGATTTTATGCCTATAAAAATAAAACAATTATAGCAATATTAATGACAGATTCATCATAGTAATATAAAAAGTCCAACTGTGCTTGTCTGTTGGGAATCTTTAATTCATCCTTCTGTATTATGTATTCACAAGGTAGAAGAAATGGAACCAACTTCAAGAACAAGCTTTAACTTGCAGTAATTCACCCTGTCAAAAAAACAAACACAAACCCAAACACAACAGTAAAACTTCAAAAAACCTGTTTGACAATCAGTATAACAGGGATAAGAAGGAAAGGATAAAAATTAAAGCCTTGGAAACCTGACCAGCAAATTTTATTTTTTTTTATATCATGGCTAGTGATTTCATATTACTATGCATGTTGTTAACTGCACTGTAACAAAACAGGTGGCATAGCCACATAAAATATGCACTCTGTGCTAACGCAGTTTAAGCACAGCAAAGGACTTTTTTTTTTTTTAATTGTCAGGTTCTCTGTTTTTAGGCATCTATTCATTTTGGAGGTGGGATAATACAGATATAATAGGAAAAAAATTGTCAGTAATTTACAGCACACAGAGCTGCTCTAAACCAGTCATTAGATATTTAAGAAAGTTTCTAATAGCATCCAAGGTGTTACTATGGGCCTTACTCAAGCCTGTTAGGGTCAACTGAAACAGGCCCATTGCCATCTGGATTGGGCCCCACTGTGCCCACTGGTAGAGGCCAGCCCAGGTGGGGAGGCAGGGATGGCTACAGGTCCACACCAGTAAGTGAGCCCCAGGGAGGGCCTTAGGGCACACACACACTTGTACCTGTGTGGCAGCTGCAGCCTCTGCTGTCTTTGCCTGTGACACATCTTTCAAAGTGGGCCATAGGCACCACAGAAGTATAAAACCAACCTTTTATTTATTATGATTGCCAAATTGTTTAAGGCAGGTATAAAAATGAAAGCATTCAATATATGTTTTACATAAAATAAACTAGATTACAGCATAAAACAAGTAACCAGACAATGGCATTAAAGTCTCTCTTCTAAAACTGGGTAATTGTAAACATTAAAAAAAAGACTGCAGGACTATTCAAGTAATAGAACAATCACAGGTGTCTTCTGGTATGCAGGCTATTAGGTTATCCACCATTCAAGATTATCAAAAAATGACATTTCATTATTCACAGATGCTCATTATCTCCATTTAAAATCTATACATTATATACAACACAGTTTTTGTGGTACTAGAATCCCCATGCCTTCCAAAGTTATATTTTTCACAATACACAATTACAATGAAACAGTGAATACAGTAACATTTTACACTGATGCATCTTAATAGGAGCCACCAAATAGACGTCTACATTGTACCAAAGTGTCATCACAGTTAGCCTCTCTGAGAGCTTATGGGAAATACCAGAAGGGTATGTATGCAAGGTTCAGGCACACTGATACATAACATTATTTATTTACAATTAGAAAGAAAAGAAAAAAAAGAAAAAAGAAAAAAGAAAAAAAAAGGAAGAAGAAAGAAACAAACAGCCTTTTGTGGTTTCTAAATGCTTTCTAAACATGACAAATACATATCTCCTTTTACTGTGTGGTTCGCAATTTAGCAGCAGACCCTGTGTGCGAGCCTTGGTACTGATACAAAAAAAGTAAAGAATATATATATTTTTATATATATGTATATATATATATATATGCATATATATATATATATATAGAAAAACAGAAGTCTAATTACAGCAACATTTGTTACTCTGTGATAAAATCTGCAATTTACAAAAATGAAATGACTGGTTTTTGCCTGCCATTAAGGCATTTCAAATTAACACCATGGAACTGATGTCTGTAATAAAGCGCTTCCTCATGTGATCCAGTCACATGACAATGTACATTTCCAAACTCATCATTCTCTGAAAAGAGAAAAAAAAAATGTTTTAGTATGCAGTATCCTTTCCTCCTAGGTTTTATTCTGCACCTTGGATACACCACAAAATGAAATCTGCACAGTACACTCAATCCCAAGAAGGAAAGACAGCAAGCCATGTCTTCAACCCTACCCTGCCAGGAACAACACACTAACAAGTAATTTGTGCCAGAATTTATCTTCTGGGTTCTGACACCATCAGCTCCCCCAGGGCTTCAAACCTGTCTCACACAAATAATTCTAGCTACAAGCCTCACACTTGCTTATTTTCAGAGTCAGCTTTAGAAAGAAAACCATAACCATGGAATGCATTAAACTCAAACTTAACATGGCAGTGATGAAAAAAGCCCTCTGCTTAAGGATATCTTGGCTTTTTCATTCAATATGGGGTCACTGAAATACGTAAGAGTCTTTCCTCTTGAAGATGGTTGGTTGGAATAGTAAATTCTACTGAAAAGCTAATAAATAATTTAAGGGTAAATGTGTGGAATGGGCATGTAATTTAAATATGATGTCGCCTCTAGTGGATTCCAAGCAAACTGCTCTGAAAGCAAAATCAGCAAACCAGGCAGACTTGCAGGATAGATAAAATCCTAAGTTTTCCTGGCAGTACATGGATATAATTGAATATGAACTTTAAACCCCTCTAATAAAAAATCTGTATCTTAAATTATATTTCATAATGATTTGTTTTCTCTTAATACCAATCTTTAGAACATAGTCTGTGGAAAATCTCAGAAGACAGACTACTTGTCCCTTGCTAATGATCTATGTTACAGTTAAAGGCTACAATAAAGGACAAAGTGTCACCTTAAAGAAAATAAAACTACAGGTAATCTGAAGTCCCATGTTTTTCTTCAACCTTAAAAACTGTGTCATACTGCAGACCATCAGGCTATAAAATCTATGATTTGCTTCTTCGTCTCTATATCTGGTGAAGATATAAAGTGTAAGATTTACCGGCTATTTACCTTCTTTGTGCAGGAAACATACCAGATGCAGATGCCTGCGCAGCCACCTGCTGAGTGGCAACGAGGGCAGCAGAGGTCAGTCCTGAGGGAAAGAAGAAATGAAGGAATGTTGACGTACTCCTGGTTTTAATGGATTTCTGTACTCGTAAGTATTAGGAAGCATCTCTTAAGGCAAATGGACAACAAACCCCATCATCAGAAAATGGTGGGATTTTAACACTACATAAATGGCAAATATTTCAGGCAACACCATTAAAACACAGTGTGCCCAGTATGATCAATATGTATTCATACAG
The DNA here is from genome assembly GCA_002631895.1 of Agapornis roseicollis. NCBI lineage: Eukaryota > Metazoa > Chordata > Aves > Psittaciformes > Psittacidae > Agapornis > Agapornis roseicollis. The sequence goes on along the minus strand of NDXB01019874.1, from coordinate 126,076 downwards.
AAAACTGAATTTTCCTTGATATATATTTTACAAGAAAATACAGCATTGCTACTTATTGCATTCCTTTCCAAGTACTGCACTGCATGATGCTAAGTGGTTTGTGTGAGTTCCTGAATAGGAAGCTCAGCAGAAATAATAGGTACCAGGAAACAACAAGAATCAAAAGTCACAGTGAATTACAGAAATGACATGCCAGCTGCTCAGAATACAATACTTTCATAATAATTTACCATTTTTACAGTTTTCCTACTGAACAAGCATTATGCATCCCAAAAGGCATACAGAATCACTGAATCAAACTGAGAAATGTCAAGGCTTTTACACAGGAAAGATAACTGCTGGGGCACCAAGTGAACGTAATGAATTAATGTCATTTAGCCACCAATTGTGATAGCATGTACTTTGCTACATAGGAGGAAATCTCTTTTTAATTCAGCTAGAGTCCAGAGTTAGAGAAAAACAGTCAAAGACTGGTATAAAACCTAGGGAGAATGAATCGTATCTTACTGTGCTACTTCTTCTCTGACTGCAGCTTTGTGCACTGCATTTGCCAAAATACAAAGAGACCTCTTTCAGGTGGTCAAATTATAACAAGTTGAAAGCCTTATGCCTACGATGCCTTGTACATAAAATATGTTCAGTATAAAAAGCCTTTGTCTTTGCTACGCTTCTTCCATTGCTTACACAACCCTAATTATACAAAAAAGGGGTTGCTTGGTTTGGGGTTTTTTTTACTGCCTTTCAGCCAGTTAATGCCAGTTTGAAGTAGAAATCAAAACATTCACATGAATGACAGCCTAACTGGTGCATCTGTAATAATGCTTTAACACCCAGTTTTGGAAATAAAGCTTGGTATTTCTCAGGCATAAAGCTATTCATTTAGTCATGTTAGTCAATGCTGTGAACTTTCAAGCCTTCTTCCTAAATGTAAAGCACTTCTGATTAACAAGGGGATCTCTATCCAAAATGCTTCACATTGTTGTGATTTCCAATGTCAAGGTAACAAGTTGATGAGGCAAGCTAATCCCACCACTGGAAATCATCTGCTCACCTTGAAATGGGTCATACTGTCCAGGTATAAGGGGGTAACCCATTCCAACATGAGTGTGATGGTGCGTATGGAGATGCCGCTGGCTAAAAGGAGAATGACGGTCTCGTTCCCTTTCTGCTTCCCGTTCTCGTTCAGCTGCTGATTTTTCCACAGGCTTGTGAAATAAAGTGTAAGAAAACTGATGTGAGGATTTAGAAGGGATGAAACAACAATCAAACCACACTTGCTATTGCCTGGCATCAACCTTATGAATTCATATGATGAAGCAGATCTTTTCCGAATAAGCATTTTCTCTGCTATATTATTTGCATTTGATTCTAATCTAAAGCTGGTGGTTCTGGCTAATGAAAGATATTCCAAGGCACAGTGATTTTGAGGCACCAGACTGCAACCCAAAGCCACCATGATGACTTCTAGTTTTGGGCTCCCTTAAACTTGTCTGACTTGCCAATGTAGGAACAATCAAGCTGAGCTGCTGAAGGCTGCCATAAATGAATCCTCAGCCCTCTAATGCACTCTGGGGATCAAGCCAGCCTGATTAAGCAAGAAAGCCCTTTTAAAAACAGAATCAGGGTCAGTGACTTGCTCACAATTAAAACTAGCACCAGTTTATCTGAAAGTAAAATAACAGTATTCACTCCAGTAAGAAAATCTTCATAAATAGGGTCTGGTAGTCTGCTATTTGGAAGATACAGCTTCTTGGGAAATATATGGAGGGAATATTACCAAATCCCACTGCCCAACCTGTCATTTCATTATCTGTTTCCAAACAGGAGCTTCCTGTTTAACTGCAATAAACTGCACCAGGAGGTATCTCTGAATCTATGTTTCTGTATGAGTCCATTCAAGATAGATTCTGAGCACAGAACTGTGCTCGATGTGTCACTTCCAGTTTATGCCACAGAAGCACTCTGACTATAAACTGCTTTTATTTTAAGCCATACTATAAAAAAGAATCATGAACTCAGAGCTTGATGCCAGATTGTGTGCTTCTTAAAATTATGCTCTCTATCCCTTCCCATATGTACCACTCTTCAGTAACAACAGATGAAGTCTTACAACAGGGGACTTGCTGCGGTATTGGTTGGCATGCTGCTGGAGCAAATCCAGTGCTTTGGACTCAGTGGCTGATTTTGCATTGATGCTTGGACTGGTATTGACTTTCTCCGTCTCTTCTCTCCCTGACATCTTCCCATAAACTGGATAATGAAATCCTGGGGAGAGATAGGCCCCTGCAGGTAAACAATCAATACCACACTGAGTTATTGGTTTTATATATTGGTTATATCAAGGTGGGAGGAGGGGATGCCAGGATAGAGGATAACATCAAAAACGGATCACATGACTATCAAATGGCATCTTTGCTCTTCAATTTCTTCACCCTAATTTACCCTGATGAATGGAGGTTATAAAGAGGGTTGAGCTGATAGCCACTTCAGACATTTATGAGTCCTCTTTAAGTGAAAGGAATAGTAACTGTAATGGTTCTGACAGTAAATGCTTAGAATATTTTTATAGGCAATAAACTATCTGTCAGTCTAACAGCAATAGCAGACTGTCAAGGGCTGAGAAAACTGTAGCTGGGAACTGTGACAGTTCATAAAAGGAACATCTTGTATTAAACAGTTTCATCTACAGAACTTTCTCTAGTGGAAGCACAAGCAAAACAAATGTCACCCATGAAGCTTCTAATTTACCCTAGTTACTAACAGAAACATTAAAATGCAGGCTTTACTGCAGTTTGAGGGTGTAAATCTTGCATGCATGCATGGGAAATTTCAGAATACATACCAGGATAGCTGTGCATTAGGACAGGAGAGACTGCACGGTAGGCTGGATGGCTGGGATCGTACATCTGTGGATAAGGATAAGCATGCAAGTACTGGATATATGACTGATGCTGACTCATTGGTGAGGAAACTGCTACTCTAGCACCCCGAGAGTCCTTCCAATTTACAGGAGTCTTACGATCATCGTTTTTTATCTTGCTCTCATCCACTGATTGAGAATCAGAACGCTTGACCTCTTTAGGCTCCTCTTTAATGCTTGCTAATGAGACAGGAAGGTTAGGTAGGGAACTTTCTTTGTTAGGTGTTTTTCTAGGGCTGTCTTCTTTTAACTTTTTCTCACGATCAAGTTCTTCAGATTTTTGCTGATCAAGGTATTTGGGCTGATAGACATAATGATGCCATGTTCGTGAATCTGGATCCTAATATGGAGGAGAAAAAGCAATTTTGTTCTGAACTTAGATGTTGGAATAAGATCATTATTGATATTTCCCCTACTTCAGCTAATATTTTTTAATAGCTGCTTTAATAACATATCCCGGTTGCATACGGGAAAGTTTTCCTTGCTACAGAGTGCCTTGAGCTAAAAGCCAAAAAATATAGTCCCATGAAGAAGCAAGAGACGATTAAAACAAAATTTAACTCAATTGCTTCCTCTTATATCCCTTTTCATTTCTTTCACTACATATAAATACATATACATTGTATCAAAGTTCTGAGACCACACTATTCATAGAACATTTTAATTAAATCCCAGAGAGAGATTTTCCCACTAGAGAGAAAAAAATATCTGTGAACCACAAAATTAAAGCTGGCTAATGATATGCCAAAGCACTTAGATTACCTGAAACAATGAACCTGAAAAACTGATTTAGCTGGAAAGATGCTAATGCGGCCTGTGATATTAGAAACATTTGGAATCAGTGGAAGTCATATATTAAGGCAGACTTCTTCAGCTGACAGTCTTATTCCAAGTTTGTAAAACTACACATGGGTAAGTTTTTCCCAGGATCAGGACCATGTCGTTTAAAGAACATGTACAGGGTATCATAAATACATTTTTTCATACTATATTACATAGACTAGTTTATAAACATGTTCTAGAATTAAGTAGGCGAGTTCTGTTATAAGACTACACCAAATCAATACTCAGCTGTAACTGGAAGACTTTTTTTCCTAATACAGACTACACAAGAGCTAATTGTAAACACTGTCTCTGATTTATGGCACATGCAACAGAAACATAAGGATAAAACTGGACACTTGGGCAATCCGGTTCAAATACCCATTTGAATCAGCAGAAATCTTCTCCTACTTGAGGCTGTACCATCCCACCTCCTTTACATGTACCTAAGAGTGAAGTCTGGGAAATCCTGTACACTGGAACATGCAAGTATCAAGCATTGAGGCTCAGGTTCACAGCATGAAAGTGGTTGCATTGCCTCAAGTGAAGGCTAGCATGAAGCCACTGGATGAAATTCTGCTGCCACTAAAGTCAATGACAAAACTATCACTGGCTTCAATGGCCAGAAGATTTCATCCATAATGTAGGTCTGTAGGGGCTTGAGGTTGGTTGAGGAGAGATGGGGAACTTAACTGCTTCAAAAAGGTCACATTGGGTTAAGATAAAGAGCTATGCTTCAAGCCAGCTCTTCAAAGAACCAGTTCACCCATCTTTAGTAAATGCCAAGTATCATTTAACAAAAAAAAAAACAACACCTCAAAACATCTTTCAAATCTACTTTAACTCCCCTCACAATGAAAGCCGCTTATTTCCCTTGAAATTTTACATTTCTGAACTAAGCAAATTGCTTTACAATTTACAGCTAAAAGAGAAGTCTAATTCTATTTTATTCATGCATGTAATTTAATATAGTCTATTCAGGTCTTCAGCCAGGGTTCTTTCACCACCTTGCTGTATTTTTTTTTAATTTTCAAACAGCTCAACTGAAAGATCTGTTGGTCTATTCAGAGACTGCAGTACTATGAAAAAAGTATGGCGGAGCTTTTTTGGCTGCAAAGGTAGAAGAACATAGCAGATGCAGGGACAAAACCTAAACTTAAGGATAAAACAAGACACTCTTGTTGCCTTTCCTGTAATCTCACCTGTTTAAATCTTGTAGTTGGATCTACTCCCGTTTGCTTCATGGAGTCCATAACAGATTTCATCTCCACAGCCTCCTTTATAAGCTGGTGGTTTTCCATTTGTTTGGCTTTGAAGCTGTCAGCCTGAAGCTGCTGCTGGTGATTGGAAAGGATCTGTGATTTGCCTGTCTCCTCACTTTTGTTAGGAACTGATGACCCTATTTTCGTGTTATTTTTGTTGGACTCTGGAGTTGAAGGGGCCTTTGAAATAGTGGCAGACGGAATATTCTTCTGCTTGTTGTCATCCTTCCCAATCTCCTTCAAGGAGGGGTCATTCTTTCTTTCACAGTCCCTCCCAGTTTGTGCCATTTTCTGTTCTGCTAGTCTCTGGTCCTCATAGTATTTTTCATACTGCTGCCTGTACGCAGGGTTAGAGGCCATTAAGGACTTTTGGTCCATATAGAGCCCATAGGCATACTGTCCATAGTAAAGTGACTGAGCAAGTGCAGGGTGTCTTTGAGTTATCACTGACTGATGTTGTGGCTGCAAATTAGAGGAAGTGCTTTCACTTTTCTTGGCATCTGACAGTTCTGCCTTCTCTTTCTTTTCAGCCTCTTCCTCAGCCTCTTTTTTGATCTTCAGTCCCTGTGGGGTACTGCTGTTCCCAGCTGCTGAGGCGTTGACCTGTCCAGAGTGCAGGTAACTTGGGGAATAATAAGGATCGTAGCCATGGTAATAGGGAGAATGGGACTCCTTTGCTTGAGCCGGTTGTGCTGTGGTTGAAGAATGTCCTTTTACAACACCGTCCTTATTAGAAATAATATCCGATGGAGAGCTGGCCTTTGACCTCATGCCCTCTGACCTGCTGTCAGAGCCACCATCATCAGCTGCATCAGAAATATCTGAGTAAGCAGGGCTGTTGGTTTTAGTGGCCGTGCTTTCTGCACCGTTTTGTGTCAACACATGCAGTGACGCCATGGCAGACTGTCCATTCACCAAAGTGCTGCATTCCATCCTGGAGGCACTCCCTATGGAAGGGCTGGGTGCATTGTCTGTGAATGTGTAAACCTTATCAGCTTCAGCCTTGATACTTGCCATCCTGCTCTCCTGAGACTCTGACAGTCCATTAGCTAGCACTTCATTCTTGTTGAGATGGTCCTTTAAAAAATGTCCAGATAAGTCTTTCCCAGACCCTTTTGAATCTTCCAGCTTTCCCAGCTTAGAATCCATCTTGGGGCTTCCCATCTCTTTGCTTTCTTTGTCCTTCAGCTTTCGCTTCTCCTTTTTCTTTTTGTCTTTGAGTGATGTGAGAGCTGGGTTTACAGTGCTTGGCTCTCCCATAATTGTGGGCTTTGGTTGAATAGGCTTTAGTGGAGGGCTCTTTGGTGTAGCCTGAACAATAGTAGTTGTTAGAGAGGGCAGTCCCGGTATTGTCCCCGTGGTTGTGGTTGTAAAGGCTGTAGTAGGTATAGCTATTAATTGGGGAGGAGTCGGTGCTGGTGCTGGAGCAATGGGCCTGGCTGTTTTTAGTTTGGAAAGGTTTTTATCCACTTTGCAATTGTTTGCTTTCTTGCCTTTATCACCCAAACTCTTCTTGTCAATTAACCCTTCAGCCTCCAGTTTTGGCATTTCGGTTTGCAAGCTACCATCAACTACCGAGCAATTATCCAGTGTGGCTGCCATATTAGAAATCACCGGAAGGCTGTTCAATTCACTGTTGAGACCTTTCTTTTTGCCAGAATTCTTGCCGGTTTTGGAACTGATAACTGAAGCAGGGCCGTTGCTGGTCAATTCCCTTTTTCCCCTGGGGGTCCCTGGAGTAGTGATGGAGGAAGGAGATGTCGGTGCTTTCAGTGGATCAAAGCCTGGCAAATTTGTGCTTGGTTCACTGCATTCAAGGGCCACATTAGTCAGTGCTTCCTCGCAGTCTGAAATTTTATCTTCACTGTCAGGCTCAAACTCCAGTTTATTTTCTGGGTCTAAATGTGCATGTGCCTGATGGTATCGTAGTCCATTAATGTGCTTGTACTTTTTGTTACAGTTGGGGTGAGGACAGTCAATCAGCACGGGAGAAGAGCAGCCTTGGTCCAAAAAAGTAGTCTCGGGTTTTCCCTGTGGGGTGGTGGGAGTGCTTCTAGAGTTAGTACGAACACGTTTTCCAGATTTATTGTCCTCAGAACTGGAGTTCAAATCTAGCTCCATTGGAGGCTTAGTTTTCCTCTTATTGGTGGCTGAGGGGCTGGCTTTTACTTCATCCATGGCACAGTTTGGGGGTGTCCTGCGCCCGCTTGAGTTAAGGCTTCCCCTCCTGCCCTTCCCGTTGGCACCACCACGGTTCTTATTCTGAAGTCCTCTGGACTCTGCAAAACTGGCCTCGTTGCCAGGTACAGCTGCAGCTGCAGCGGACCTTGCGCGTTTCCCCCTGCCGCGCCCTCCACGCATCTCTAGGTCACTTGTTGGCGACTCACAGAACCTGAATGAACAAGAGCAGATTTTGTCAGCTGTGGACTGAATAAATACCAAAACAACACCACTTCCCACAACAGAATATTTGTACTTGTTAAAGGAAAGATATCCTTCTGCCAAACTAAAATGTTACGGTCTCAAAGGGAAAGTAATTTAAAAAGAACAAAAATGGCAAGAACAAGACCATCTAATTAAAACAATGGAAAGAAAATTTTTCCAAGCTTACTGAAATGCATTTTTAAATTAACTGCCCTCTGACTCAATCCCATGTATTTCCCCTTCCCTCGCAAAAACACAAACCAAAAAAAAAGAACCAAACCAAACTTCCACACCACATTTCAGTGTAGGCAAGGGGCAACTGGTTCAAACTTATACAGGGGAAGTTCAGGATAGATATAAGGAAGCTCTTTACTGTGAGAGTGGTGAGGCACTGGAACAGGTTGCCCAGAAAAGCCATAAATGTTCCACCCCTGGCAGTTCAAGGCCAGGTTGGACAGAGTCTTGGGTGACATGGTGTGAGGTGACCCTGGCCATTGCAGGGGGGTTGGAACTAGATGATCTTAAGGTCCTTTCCAACCTTAACTATGATTCTAATCACTCCTTCTCACTGGTGCGTGTTCCTAATTATAAGCAGTTCATTTTTATTAATCTCAGTGCAGTGTCTTGACAGAAACTGAGGGTTAAAATACAGCCAAGAAAAAAAGAGTATCAGAACGATTTCCCACCTAGGAGGAGCCCAGTCGTGCTTTGTGCAGTCCAGCAGTGTTCCCACGTAAGTCTTGTTCCTCCATGTAACATTCACCACCAGAACACCTGCCAGCAGAAGTAAAACAAAGTATCACAGTCAGAACAGTAACTGGGGTAGGCTTCTTTGTCTGGTCTTTTTTCATTATTTCTCTCCTTCCCCACAATGCAAGAGCTTTTTTCTCATTTGCTGTCAAACACTGTGGTCTATAGTCTGCCTTTTTTCTGGTTTCAGTTACCTCAAGTTAAAAACCACAGGAAAGACAGCAAACGTCAAGTAACAAGGAGAATATGTGTGCATGTGTGTGTGTGTAAGATAGAGTGTGTGCCTGTGTGACTGTGTGTGTAATCGAGATACAGCTGACAGAAGGAAATGGGCTTTGCCATGTCCTGCTGTAAAACAGCAACATTCACCTCTTAATTTTGCTATTATTGAACATAACTGCTCTCATTTGGCAGCCAGCCAGCATAAACTAAGCACCAGCTACAGTGTTTAAATCACTAGGTGACTGAGAAGAATCTGCTTTGAACAGTATGATAACGATGCTTCTATTTATTTGAAATTGCATATATCCAAATACACAAACATATACGTGTGCACTGCAGGCTGGTTCATCAGATTTAGATGGAAATGTGTATTATTTGCTTTGTTTCTTCTTCTGTGGAAAGCAAGGGGACTACCACCACACAGTAAATCTAACTGGAACTGCAATACAGTTAACATAAAAAGAGGGATCTTTTAAACAAATACACTCTAAGTTAATTGTTTTCCTACTTGTGACTGTTCTTAAATCTAAATTCATCTGCCCACCTACAGAAGACCTTGAATTTTGGTTTATTAGAATTATACATATAAAATGTGTGCATGGTAAGAATATCATATGCAACAATAAAATACACGTGGGGGATGTCATTCAAATGTTTTCAGGTTGCCATCAAACACTTCTTCACATAACTTTTCCTAGGGTTTATGGACTAGATGGCATAATCACCCCTTTAATGCTTTCACGTCTACAGATAAACATAAGGTAGTATTATTGAACCAGCTATCTCATTAGAATTTACACTGAAATCATAGAATGGTTACGGTTGGAAAGGCCCTCATGATCATCTATTTCTAAACCCCCTCCCTCTCTCCCTCCCCCATGGGCTAAACACATGAAGAAAACACATTTCACTTAGCAAAGATAAGCACTGAGCAAAGCGTTTCCAGCTCATGAGAGGTGTGAAGACACAACCTCACAGCTGCCAGCCTCCTGACTTGATTTTCCCCCATGCTTTCCTTGTTGAAACTGTAGCATTTCTACAGCAGATATAATAATGGCCTGATGCCAGAATGTTTCCATCCCGTCTTTTCGCTTTAACTTACCAGTGCAATTCCTAATTTCCCACTAAAGTGATCCCCCCTCTGCCACACAAAGGTAAAGTAAACATGCAACCAGCCACTGATTTCCTCAGGGGCCTTTTAACAGCAGGGAAGCATTTGTGTTGTTAGTGGAGGTACCAGGGAAGAAGGGATTTCCTTGAAAACGCTCTGTAGCAGATTTGAAAATGACTCCCCATATGGTTATATTGCCATTATGATAAGGCGACTGGAATTCCGTGTGATGGGGCGAACTGGTTTGGAGAGTGAACGACAACCAGCTCCCACAGCCAGGGTCACAGCCAGGCGCCGAACACCTGGAACGATCACGGTTAAATAGCTATACAGTATTTTTATGACCTACCCAGCTTGGCAGCCTGGAAAACAAAGCAAACACGTTTTACCCTCGCCCCTTTGACCGAGACCTCCACCGGAAAGGCCAGGGGCAGGCTCTGGGAAGGGCCCACTAAGGGGACCCAACCCCACTCCCGCCACCGCTGAGGGGCCCTCACGTCCCTAACCCTGAGGTGCGCTTTGGCCCCCGCTGCCATTGGCCCTCGCTGCTCTGGCTGCTGATTGGCCTACCATGCGCTGCGGTGCTGTCGCCGCCAGCCCATTGGTGGCCGAGGCCAGGCTAACTGGGGGCAGGGCAGAGCCAAACCAAGCCTAACCGAGCTGAGCCGAGCCGAGCCAAGCCAAGCCAAGCCAGACTGGCGTTGGGCACGGCAGCTGTTCTCTATGGCCTCCCGGGCCTGGATGGTGCCTGCGGGGTGTTGAATGGATGGAGGAGTCTGGCCGCCGGCATGGCAGCGTCGACAAAACCGTGCCTGGTCTGGGTAGGGAGAGGCCGGGCCCGGTACAGCAAATGCCGTGCCGCATCCCCTGAGTGACGGCACATCTGGAAACCGCTACACCCGCTTGGAAGTGCGGGATTGACCCCCGTGGGAAGTTGGGTTTCTTGCAACAAGCAACTCCAGGCTTTGTTCCCACCTGCTGCTCCACACCAGAGGCGAAGGAAGATTACCAGTATCTCTGGTGACCTTGATGCGTTCCTTCCACCTAACAGCTTGTCAGCTGACTCCATAACTCTCCAAGTGAAAATCACGGGTATTTCCCATGGCTAAATTCTCTGACACAGTGTACCCACCTCCCGGCACCAGCACCACTGCTCCCGCCTGTCCATTTACACACTGTTGATCCTCCTCAGTATACAAACAAAGGAGGGCTCTCTGGCTTCCCTATGTGTATTAACTGTGCCATTCATTTTTCCTCAGCCAGTTCACCTTTATCTTCCTGTTTAAAATGTAATTAGGGTTCTTAGGTTTGGAGCTCTTTTTTTTAACTCAGGGTGGATTCCTAAATAAAACTCCATCTTCCTCAGTATTCGTAGGCTTGTCTATCTATCTGCTTTAGTTAGTTATTAATTTAGATAACAAGCCTAGGGATAGTCTGTTACCTATTAATAGAGGGCAGAAGGTAGAAGGTGTAGAGTACATAAAATAATAATAGCCCCTGAAATCAATATATATTTCAGCAATTCTTAGAAGACATTCAAATGACCTTCCAGCCTAAGAAAGTCAATACTTCAAAAGCAAACACAAGTAAGTTCCTCCCTTAAAGACAGTAACATTTAGCATCTCATTAAGTTTGTTAGCCATAGCAAAGGCCACACTATGCAATTAGGAGGGAAGATTAATCTCCATGCTGTGTTACAATAACTGGCAAGGAATAAATTTCATTTCCCTAATGAACAGCTTACACTCAGCCACTGGTAAGATGGCATGAATGGCCAGCAAAGGTAGCTCATTTAATCTTATGCAGTTATCACAGAAATGGGTTAAAAAAATGTATGTAGCATGGAAGGTAAAACTGACCCCTAAGAAAATATGCAACTGGAGGCTTTTTAGACCACAGCACTGGAAAATTAAAATGGAAATGAGAAATCCACACTATATACCAGTTGCAGTACTGAAAAGATTATTCTTGCTCCATCCAGTCATTTATTTGATTCAAACTATTTGTTCTGGCACAGAGTTCAAGCTCAGAACAAGAACCTTTGCTGGGACCTCTCTGCACTGTTCTCAGAGGCAGTACACAAATAGTACTACAGCAGCCTTCAGTTCACCTCCAAGTATTGCATCTGAGTACACTGGGCAGACAGTCATAGGTGCACTAACTCTCTCAAATTTGTTCCAACACCTCTTTTGAGCTTGTGTGTCTGGGGCATAGCTCTCCACATACTGCCTCCATCTGATAAAAGTAAGTAACATATCACACACAGGATCAAACCTCACTAAGGCTGTGTCAAGTCATAAGAAGTCCCTGTAATGAGACTTCCCATTACACTAGATTATACATTAGAGTACACATCATGTAACAATCATTCATTTAGCATTGTGTGAATAGAAGTGAAAATGCAAAAACAGTCTGAGGAACTCACAGGTTTCATACTGGCTGAATAAAGAGATGTATCTTTACCTTAAAAAAAAAAAAAAAATCCCAAGAAACTAAACTCTTTAAAGTGACTATTGCTGAAGAATGGGAGAAGAAATCAGATGCTTGTAATGCAATGACAGTGAGGGTATCAGTACTGTAAATTTCCAGTTCAGGACACCTGGCCAAATACCTAATCTTGTTCTTGGGAGGTCAGATCAAACAATAATGAATACATTCAGAATACATGCACATGTTTCTTCCAACAAGTAAGGGTTTCAACTCCAGAGTTTCACCAACTACCAGAGCAGAGTCCACAACAGTTGGATGCAATAAAGGAAAACATCTGAAACGATGCTGTAAATTTCTTATTTTGGTTTATCATTCCATTTGTAAATTACAGAATAGAATCGTAGAATAATTAGGGTTGGAAAGGACCTTAGTATCATCTAGTTCCAACCTTCCTGCCATGGGGAGGGACACCTCACACTAGCCCATGTCCCCCAAGGCTCTGTCTAACCTGTCTAACTGTCTAACCTTGAACACTGCCAGGGATGGAGCATTTACCACTTCTTTGGGCAACCTGTTCCAGTGTGTAAATGATACAAATTAGGGTAACTATTTACAGTTACAGTATATCTGAAATTAGCAATAACTTCTACCTGCCCATCCTAAATTAAAGCAGACAAGAATAATAAACAAAAATTTCAGATGTTTCCATGCATGGTACTTGTATCATTAAGAAGCACAGTAAAGTGGTGGACATGTTACATGTAGGAATTACAAAATGGTGTCTAACAAAAGAAAATGGGTTTGTGGTTCCCTGGAGGTTTCACAGTTCACTTACACTACTCAATTATCTTTTCTGCCAAAATCCATACCACTGACCATGCACAAAAACCTTAATGTATGGTGAAAGTAGATGTTATCTAATGCCCACCACAATGAGGTCCATCCCTTAACATCAGGGGAATTGCTTTAGCCTGTTAGGAGCAAGAAAATATTCCATATTTTGGTGTTTTCTTCACAATGCGTGTAACATAACATGAAGAAATATGTCATCACAAATTGGAAACGAACTACTTAAATTTGTTGTTCCCTATTTGAAAAAAGAAGCCATGCTTTTTTAAAGTCAGCCTAATGAATGTAGATGTGCTGTATAAAAGTATTGTAATCACAAGGCATCTTCAGTATCAAGCCAGGGCACTATTCATGTTTACTACCTTAAAACCACACTTATAGCAGCCACATCAAGACTGTAAGGATCTACATAAATCTAACACGATACATTCTTGCAGATGTTCCAACTAAAGAACAAAAGACTGAAGGATCTATTCCAAACCAGATACTAATATTAACTCTTTTGCTTTCTCAATTCTGTTTTCTGCAATGAAGATCAGCCAAGAATTTTTACACTTTGTATTCAAAACTTTGAAAATGAGATCATGTGCTTAGGAATCAAATTATCACATTAATATCTTACACACAGGCCACATTTTTTTAAATACTGGCTTTAGAAAACAAACATATTCAAATGCCAATATAAGTAGACATTACACAATTAATCAGAGTGGAAAGCCTGACTCAATGCTTACAGCATAGGCTCCTTTTGTGTTCAGCTCACAGCAACTGCTACAAAATTCTGCTTTAGTTCAAGTCGATTAATTACCCAGAAAACTCAAAAGACCAGTTATCTGAACGGGTGAATGAATATGCCTTCATTTTTGTAAAAGCTGCTGCTCCCGCTCTTCTTAGCAGAGAATCTGCTCAAAAGCATCAGCAAAATTCTGGAAAAAGCAGATCTGCACATAGTGTTTCTGAACATTTCTGTAACTGACTTGTTGAAGAATATTTAAATGATTTTCCAAAACCAGGAATCATTTGTTTGCTTTTCAGCCACTAAGCATCACTTCTGTTTAAAACTCCACATACGTCACTTGGAGTCCCACTTGCTCAAAATTCCCATTTGTTTAACAGTTCTCCCTATTGCCTTTACTATTCTGAGTACAATTTTAGAGACAAATCTTGCTGATGCCAGGGGAAGTTCTACCAAAGCATACTGTGTTTTGTAGAAACTTTTATAAAATTACTTCTTAAAAAGTTTAATGTGACAAGGTCTTATAGCAATATTCCTATGGCATAGAAGCTCTTCAAGGATCAGATGCAATTCTCGGTATTGAGAAGGCATCACATCATCACTTGATGTAACATTAAGCAAAATCAATTCCTCATATCTTTATAATCATTAGATTCACAATTTGTTTGCAAACCTAAATCCATTTGCCTTTTGTCACAGCCTTGCTAAGTACAAATAATAGAGACATGCCCATGATAACAAAACCATGGTAAGTCTGTCATCAGTGAGTACACCACCACTACGGATTAAACGCACTTCATTCTGAATCTGGCATACCAGAATTTTTAATCCCATGTATATCTGCTTGATATCATTGTCTAACAACAACTAAAGTATATGAAGTGCAAGATGAAAATATGTAATTTTAGCATTATCTCAAGCTTTTTCACTGCCATCGGTTTACTAAGAGCAGTGTAACTCATTTGGCTCACAATATCCACCACATCATCATCAATCCCAGATCCACATAAACACCTGCAGCTCATCCAGCCTGTAAAAAACACAGAACAATGTTTATATTAAACTTGAAATGCAAATGGCTTATTTCTCCCTGATTGCTTCCATCAAGAAAGTAATCTAAAATTAACAGTAAACATTCTACCTATAAAGTCTAGTCTTCTACATTGAATACTTATCTCATAGACATACAATTTATGTACTACTTTAATCACCCTCTCTGTCTAGCACAGCACAAGAACTTAACTGTATGTACAGCAGGTGCACATGTAACAGACATTAAGATCAGCGAGCCTGAGAATATAATGACTGTCAGGTGGCCTGGAAATAAATGCAAGACTGTGAGGTGGGATTTTTTTATTTTGTTGGGTTTTCTTCTTTGAGAGCCCTACTGCTGTGCTAAATGTTTGAAAAGTCACTTTAACCACATCCTGTAATCAAATCACTGGAGCACAGACCTGCAATTAGTCATGCTGGACACTCCACTTTATCTAACAAATACTGTATATAGCAATGAAGTTGAGAAGCTTGGATAGCATTAAGGAAAAGCAGCATAATGAAATACTGCTGGTACAGTCATAAACCTTTGAGAATTTTAGCTGTGGTGTTAATTTAGTACTTTATGAAAGCATAGCAAGCTTAAAGGTTAAAGGGCTGATAGGCTAAAACCTGCTGTTTGAGGTAATTTTACCCTGTTGGTGGCTAAAGCAGGTTGGGAGTGCTTTAACCACGTAAACTATAGCAGGTTCTTCAACAGCATAATAAACTTAGTTCATGTGATTTTCTGAAGAGTTCTAAGTAATGTTAAATTTAATGGATACTTTATTCAAATGGAATGCCCTTTTTGTCTTTCTTCATTATGAAGTCATCGGTACAGTGTGTTTAGAGTATCAGCCACCACCCTTGCTTGAAAAAGCTGTTATCTTACACATTCAGTGATACACAAACAAAACATAACATTCCTGGACTTGCATTACATATTCTTATCTGCATTCAGGCAAGAAGCAGCAATTAGTATCGCTTAAAGCCAGGCAGCTGTAGACACCTTTTTTGTCCCACTCAATAACTGTAATATATTTTCTTAATCTAGAGATGTATGTCAGAGCATATAGAAGATTAAAGACTGAAATAACTGAAGGCCTGTTTCCCTAGAAGCTTATGTGCTTAATACAAAAAACCAAAAACTAAACAAAAAAAAAAAACCCACCAAAACAAAACAAAACAAAAAAAAACCAACAAAAACACACAGCCACTTCCATCACTGTCATGTCTCCTGCAGCCTTTGTTCTGAAGCCTGATGAGCTGTATTGATTTGGGAAAATCATTCAGCTTCTTGGAAAAACTAGACTCTAGCTTATTCACCACCATCTATTTTGCTCTCATGAAGACAGCTGGTCAATATTCAGTGGAACAGTCAGCTAAAAGAAGCTCTGATTTCTTTTATTTTCCTTTTGCCTCCCTAGTAACATTATCCTTTTCCAGCTTTAATGTAAAACAAAACAGCACATTAGGAAGACTTGTTCCTGAGGGTGAGCTGAAATGGTAGTGCCTCTGGACAAAGCTGTGACTGAAATGATAAAGGCAGGCTGGCTCTGGAAAGCAGGGCAGCTTCTAATCAAAGTGCTTATGTCCCTTATCAGTCACAGTAATAATGTCACTATAATTTTTTCAGTGTATGTTTCTTCTAAAGACAGTCTGCCTAGCAGATAACCAGTAAGCAATACCTAGATACAAATGGAGAGCTGAAAGAAAAACAAATGGTCCTAATCAAATACAAGGCTAAATATTACATTCATTAACAGAGCAATAAAAGACTCAATGAAAACTGGGTAAAACCCCAGAAAATACGTCAGATTGGGTCCCAAACGGCTTGTAGGTTTATCCACAACTGAATAGTTCTACTAAAATATGAGCTACTTAGAATGGTGATTTTGAAAACTATGAAGCCACAGTGACCAACATAATTTTCTCCTGTCAGATTTATATCAAAGTGCTTAGATTTTGGCAGGACTAGGGAAACTTTTGGATAAATTTCTGTTACACCTCTTCAATGTCAGACCGCATGTTTGCAGTGTTTACGGGAAAATGTGCAGTCAATGTTATTATAAACTAACCATAGGTTTCTAACCTCCGGAGTACAACTAAAGATTTGTTTTTGTACAAACCTTACCTTTACTTTGGCCAGAGGAACTGAACCACTTCACTGTTCTATTGAAGCTCAAGAATAAAACAATCTTATTTCAGCTGACACTAAAAATGCAAGTTGAAAATAACTTAACATCTGTGTGTTCTGAAGAAAACCAAATCTGTTTCAGAAATATTTTGTTTTGAGCAGATTTTTTTCTCTTCTACTTCAGTAATCATAACTGTGATTCATACAGCCTGACACTGAAAAATGTCACATAGTCTCAATTTTAGAAGAAGGAAATGCTGTTCTGTAATCCCCTTAATTTTCCACTTGCTTCTCCGGAAGTGTTATTTCAGCTTCTATATTCCTGCCCTGTGGAACACATAGACACTCTTCTGCCTTCCACTACAGTGGAAGAAAAAGAAGACTCACAATCCACTGCCTGTCCTTGTACTCTAGGACCATATGTCACTTGAGATAAGCAAGTGAACATAGGGCTTTTCAACTTGTCTGTCACACTCACTTCCTGCAGTTTGTATTAATTATAAGATCTCTTCAGCTAGTATTTATCTCCCAAACTCTTTCTCCCTTAAAAACAAGTAAATGGCAAAGGAAAACAAGAGTGGAGTGTAGGGAAAAGTAATATTGCTTAAATACAAGAACTAACAGAAAAAAGAAAAAAACAAAACCATTATTTTTCACCCTGACAAGCATTTAGGAGCTCCTTTAATACTTATCTGCCTCATTTCTATTCTTCACCTCAAACACCAGACCACAGAAATACTGTTTTCACCAGCAGACTGTTGAGAAACAGCTTCAGAAATAGAGAAGCTGGCATATATTTATGTGTGTATACATGTGTATCTATTAAAAAAGAAAAAAAAAAAAAAAAAGAAAGAAAAGAAACAACTTAAGGAACGCATACATTTTTGGTTATTAGGACATCTCAGTAGAAGCTTGCGTCCCAGCTCTGAATTCTACCACTGCAGGAAAAATTCAGTTACAGAGTAAAAGCCAAGCAAACAACAGATGACAAAATGTACCTATAAACCTTCAGGTGTCTTTGGTGATTAGCTCCTCAGTGCTCTACATCATGATAAAGAGCTGCCAGGTGCAAATCATGGTACAATTATTTATCAAACAGTAGAGCAGCTAATGAAACATAAAGGAATGAAGACAGAAGAGGGATAATTCATGGAAAAGAAACAGCATGGATAAAGAAACAATTCCAAGCTGAAACCATGAAAATGCTTCCAAATCTGTACACTGCAGATACCAGAATTGCAGTTGAGCCAGGCAGACAATTCTGTTCAGCCTCAAAGAGCTGCTGCTGATCCATGTACCTCACTGGGATTCAGAAGCAGAGCCTCTTATAAATTACGATGCTTTATTTAAAGTCAAAGCATTTATTTGCCTTTGTGCCAACTTTGGATCCTTTTCATCTCTAGCTACTAGGCCCAAGACAGAACATACTCCTGTAGCTCTGCAGGCAGCCAGCTGTGGCCTCAGTAAATCATAAAGCCTCCTAACAAGCCATTCTTTACACAGGCCAACTGCAGTTAGCAGACATGGTAACTTCTCTATTATTCTACTCACTGGAATTTAAAATAGCAATTTAAAGCAGTGGCTGAAAACACTGAAATCTACTGAACTGAATTTACATCTCTCTCTGCATTAAGCTTCCTTTATTACATGAAAACTTCGTTGTCCTCAGCCTGGGAAAAAGGTAGGTAAACACCTGAGACAGAGACATTTGAGACACAGGGGAGGAGAAAAAGCCGTAGCATTTGGGATTCCTTTTACAGAGCTCCCTCAGGCTTTCTTACTACAGCTAATACAAGCTAATACAGCTAATAACAAGTACCTCTTCTAATTTTGTTCAGTTCGTGGGACTTGCAAGGACACATCTTCTATGTTTGTGAAGGTAATAAAGATTAATTAAGATCTTAATACAGTAATACCCCACTATAAAACATCACAGTAAAATAAAAAGCTGCAAGTGGCGTATAGTCAAGCATGGGATCTACATTAGAGTGCTATGAATACTGTAACTGTAAATAAGGAGGAACCAGTGCAGTACAGTATGGTGAGGCCTACCATTCTACTTCTTCCTCTGTCTAAGAAAATCAAGACCAAGGACCTTACACATACTGAGGCACTTATTCTTATAAAATTGCATTTCATATTTGGAGTTACCATATTGTAAGGTCTTTTGTTGCTATGATTAGCAGATTAAAAACAAAACTATGCTTGAAAATCCAACTTCGAGATTTGAAAACCACAAAACAAATACTATGTATTGCCAAGGCTAAATGCTACATAATTTTTACAGTTTTCATCCCACAAACTAGTTTTTTCCTTAAAAGAATAGTAGATTCTGTCCTTCCTGTTACAAAATTCTTCTAATTTTGTGAGGGAAAAGATGCCCAGAACATTTTACAAGTATTTCAGTAACACACTTAAGATATCAGTTCTGTTTTGTGAACAAGCCTAATAAACTGTGACTAATAGTTCTTCTTGAGTAGAAGAAAGGTAGAACAGCTTTTGTTAGCATCTACTGAAGCAAAGTAGTCATTATCAACTTATCAATTAACCAACTATCACTTATCAACTAACCAACTTCAACAGGTGCCAGTTCTGCAGAGCCCATTCAAAGTGATTTTCTATCCTCTGTTTTAAATTCTCTCCCAGGTGGTTAAACTAGTGTCCTGGGTTCAGCAGTAGCAGTCATTTTTTAATTCTTCTTAGTAGCTGGTGCAGTGCTGTGTTTTGACTTTCAGCCTGGGAACAGCACTGGTAACACCAGTGTTTTTAGTTGTTGCTCGGTAATGTTTACTGTGACCAAGGACTTTGTGAGTCTCATGCTCTGCCAGGGAGGAGGGAAAGCCGGGAGGAAGCAGAGACAGGACACCTGACCCAAACTGACCAAAGAGGTATTCCATACCACAGCACATCATGCCCAGTATAAACTGGGGGCAGTTACCCGGAAGGGTGAGATCACTGCTGGGGTCGGGCTGGATATTGGTTGGCAGGTGGTGAGCGGTTGTATTCTCTTCCCTTGTTATTTCCCTTATCATTATTGGTGGCAGCAGTGATTTGTGTTATACCTTAGTTACTGGACTGTTCTTATCTCAATCCGTGGGAGTTACATTCTTTCAATTCTCCTCTCCATCCCTCTGGGAGCAGGGTAGTGGAAGGAGGGGAGTGAGCCAGCGGCTCCATGGTTCTGAGTTACTGACTAGGCTTAAACCACGGCAACTAGTAAAACACCTAGTTCGCCATCTGGCTTATTGCAGCTGTTCATGAATACTGATGCAATGCAAAAGCAAGCTACTGGCAAACTGATTGCCCACTAGCGATCAGTACACTTTCCGGTAGGCTTCATTTCTGCCAAGAATTGGCTGGACTATTTTCTTGTAAGCCTCTTTTTATGCAAGCTGTCTTAATTTCTCCACTTACGAAGAGCCTGGCTCATTGTCTCTGACTGCTGTGATCTGTGCTGCTACTACAGCTTCTCTTGGCTTTTTTATGCACTAGAGCTGATCAACTTTTGACCCTCATGGGTTTAGAAACAAAACTATTTAAGCTTTTGAGGACAAACCACTGTTGCATAAAATGCAAGTGAAATCTTTGGGTTCTAGGGATCCTAATACAATCAGTTAAAATTCTCTGCATTTCTCTTGGCAGTGAAATATCACTCAAAGGGTCATTATAGGTATGTTCTCCCTCACTAAAGTACAAGAAGTATGATGACAGAACCACATTTCTGTGTTTTAGGAGACTATTTTCCCATGTGACTAAAAGACAAAAAAAAGAGGCTGGACTTTCAGGTATGTTTTCATTCTTTCCTTGGGCAGACAAACAATACCAAGATAAAGCCTGCTTTACTCCAGAATCTACACACAAATTTCTGCATAAACTCCTGACTGCACTTTGGCCTCATCTAAAAGGTTGGCCCCTGAGGCTGATAAGCTCTGACCCCAGGTGGTACATCCAGCCTCCTCAAAAGAGGCAGGAACATTATTGCTTTGCGCTGAGGACAACAGCCTGAAAGCCAATTAATCAAACTCCCTGACAGCTTCTACAGCCCCCTCACATTAGGCCTAAGTTAAACTTCACGGCTTCTATTGTTCACATTATTCGCTTTTTCTCTTCTCTGATGAAGTTAGAGCAAGTCCAAGGCTTCAATGAGAAAGAATGCCTATTATGAGCAGCTCAGAGTTTATTGACTCTGAGCTGCACAACAATGGCCCCAAAGCCTTCTCCCTGAAAGTAACATATTCCTACTTGCTAATAATAATTGGTAACAAAGATCAGTTCCTAGACACATACTTATGTGAAAGAAAGGGGTAACACTGAAACAGCTATACTCATCATCTTTACATTTCCTAAGATAATTTTATGGACACCAGGAATGATAACCTTTCAGTCTCACAGAACTGTCATACAAATATTGTTATTTGGTATGGAACAAATATTCATAACATAAGTTGTGTATTAGAAAACCAGTGACCAAACCAGACGTGATCAGAAATATCCCTTGTGAAATCTAATGCTAACTGCAGACAAACAAGTACTCGCTCTATAGTATTTCAAGATCAATATCACATTGTGCTCAAAATGGAAAAACACTTTCAGAACTAATCATGATGTCATTATTTTTCCCTAGCACTCTCCTTAGGTCTGAAGAGCATTTAACTGGGACTCCTACATGGCAGCATGGGATACCTACATGTCTGACATGGAAGAATACTGACTTGTCTTTGAAAACATTCACCGTTAGTTATTACTATTATTTTTAAACAACTGTGAATCACTTCAGTTGCATGCATCTTAGTAACACCAACAGGTCATCTACAGAGTCATAACATGCCGTCCTCAAAGGTGCATAAACCTTTTTTGGTTTTGGTGTGTAAGAATTTCAATATTGCATAAAGTCTTCCACATCTTTTTTTCCTATTTATCAAAGTTAAAACTGGAAAGGAAAACAAACGAAAACCAACCAGAAAGCATTTTTTAAGGAGGCTCCAGTGGTATGAATGGAACTTGTGATCAACTAGGAGAAACCAACTGTGGTAACTACAGAGATCAGTTTCCCTGGATATTTAAGAAACAGAAGGAAAAGAGTGGTTCTTTTTCATTTCATTTTATTTACTTATTTATGGTTTTAATTAACTGAGCAATAGTCTTAGACCATTATAACTTCAGCTTTTAGGAAAGGATAATCACATTTTAAATTACAGAATAGAAACTGATAGCCATAAGTGAATACTTATTTACTGTTTTAGAGGGTGACACTGTACTTTCAGTTGAACTGCTTAATCCACATATTTTTAGTGCACTGATTTCATGATTGGACTGAACTGGTAAGAGATTCAGAGAGCTTTCTGGGAAGTTGCTGGCTGAAAGCACATCAGCTTCCTTCTGCTAAATCCCCTGATACAGCAGCTTGCCTTTTCAGCTGTCATTCAGTCCCATGCAGCTTTTCATACAAAAACAGAAGAGATCAAGTGCAGACTAAAAACTTGTTTCAACTGAAGGCTCCCCCTTCCTCCCTGGCTTTCAGCTGAAAGCATATTTACAACCTGAAGAATGAGAAGAACTCATAATTTGTAGCCCATCAAATAGCTTGTTTTCAGATTCTGCTGAAGATGAAGTTTCAGAGTTATTTAGGTGGACACCTGAATAAACAGAACAGTAAGTCCTGGTAGTGCTGAGGTGGCATAATAAAAATTAAAAACACAACAGGCCTTTCAGTTTATTTCTGTAGATTAGTCACAGTATTAGTTACCCAAGTGTTTATCCCTATAAATAGTCTGTTCTTTCATTTCTTGAGAACAATGCATGCAGCATTAAATTTCTTGTCTGTATGGGGACATAAAACATGGCTGAAACTGGCAAAGCAGTGCAAAAAGGTACATGCTGCAGCACCCTGGACTGAACATTTGCAGTGTACAAGGATTCCCATTTACAGTGCTGCCAATTAGCTCTCACAGTCACTGCATTCAGCCTGAGCTTTTTTTTTTTTTTAAGGGAAATAAATGTAATGTTATTCTTGTCAGCTTACAAAGCTGAGAAGTAATGCTGCTATATTTAAACAAATGCTGTTTTTCATGGGTGCTCTGTAGGATGAATGACATCTGATTTAGAAAAAAGACAAGTGATTTTGCTGAGCTTTCCAAAATCAACACCCATTTTAGTTGAACAAAACAAGAGGCTGCTGAAGCACATTTGTCTCTCTAATGATGTATATTCACTAAGTACAGCCCATAACCCACCTACTCAACAGCAGCTTTGGACAGCTACCCTCACCCACAGATCCTTGCAATTTAATAAACAGTCATAACCAACAGATCTTTAACCAACAGCATGGCAGTAGTTATTCTTTTAGATTCCAGGCCCAAAAGAGAAATTTGTCATTGCTTAAATAAATTTTACAGATATAACAGATAAGGACAATAAAGAAAACAGGGCTTTTATAAAACAAAATCGACAGAGTAGAAAGCTGTTCCTCTAGACTGTGAGCATGCGCGCTGGGCTTATGTGTACTGAGGAAAAATAGACAATGAATGTTAGGAAGCATGAAATGACAGCCTTCTTGCTTTTCAGGGAACGTAAATTTTATTCACAGAACGTAAATCTCAAAGTCATGGTTTTCAATCTGCATGTGTGATCACACAAAATTGATTTCAAGGAGATTTGGAAGCATTTAACTCATTGCTTAAAGATGCAAATCCCATCTTGTACAATCATTATTGTAAAAATAGAGAGGGAAAAAGGGTGATGTTTCAAGGGCTCTGCCTGTACATTTTCATTTTTCAGATAGTCACAGCTCATTAAGCTTCCATTTCAAATATACACCTGTCTGTATTGAAGCACTCAAATAAAGCTGTGTATGTTCTATATGTTTTAGAGCAACTTAAAATTCTTAATGAATAATACAGCTTAAATGAAAGACATTCTTGAAAATATTTGCCACAATGTAAATGCACCCATGCTTATGTTCTTTCCTAAGTGAGCGGGAAAACATCATTCAAATCCTTCAGTAAACACAGCAGCAGCCTTAATGTGGATACAGTGCTGAACAGTTTCTGGAAACGCATATAAACATTTCTAGACTTTGGCACATATACTGCATCCCACAGTGGTTTTCGTGTAATTTCTTGTAATCTTTCTTGATACTTCCCTGCTTATCAAAAAACTAAACCAGGTAGAAAAACTGTTGTTAAATTAAGAAATTCCAAACCAGAGATTCTTAAGCATGCTGTGTAAAGTTAATACATGATACTATTAAAAATATCTCTGAAGTTCTTTCAGAAACTGCCCTTTCTAACAGAAAACAGATCTGTTCTTGAACACAGATGAGTTTCCCCCATGTTAGTAAACACAGACTCTGTTTAAAACACAGAGGAAACTGGTTAATTTCTATCTCAATAAAATTTATGAAGCAATAAAGATTTTGTAGTACAAGCTGTGTGGTTTGTTTCGCTTCCTTGTCAAACGAATTAATGAGGAAAATTCTTCCCTCCATTCTGTTACACAGACTTACTTGTGCTGGGGAGGGCATCATACATTGACCATAAGCCCCAAGAGCCTAATTTTGATTTCTACTCCTCACCCACAGCTCCTTTGAAAGTTTGCCAAGGAACATTTTTATTTCTCATCTTTGTGATGATAGTGATTGTGAACAGGATCACCGTTACACTGTGAACTGTGCTTTGTAATATGCTGTAACTGATGAGGGGAGAAAAAAATAGCAATGGTATATCTGAACTAGGGTAACTGTTACCAGACCATACCAGTATAACCCTTCATCCTCTATGTATGATACTGAAAACGACAGCTAATTTAAATTTTTGCAACCTTTAATAGGAGCAAAAGGGAGGCAGGGTGAAATGTACTAATATCTGAAAATATATGCCTGCAACAAGCAGGAAGAGAAAAGACTGATAGAGATTTTATGCATAATATTTACTCAGATTAAGTATAGCCCTTCACTGCATGTTTTATTGTCATTTACGTTCTCTCTGACGACATGAAGCAAGCTGCTTCTGACAAGCCACAAGAGCAAGGCTTCTGGGAGCGTTTTGTTCTTTCTCTTCAAACCCTCCAAAGCATTAATTTCCCAACCTCTCTGCTCCACAGTGATAATCTTTCTTGGAACAACTTTGCTCATACAGTAGCTAAGCCACTACAGCTAATGGTTTCTGTCAGGAAGGAAGCAAGTAAAATGATTCCATCATTATACTACACGGAATAATCTACATACCTCACAGGGGCTTCCCCTTTTTGTGAAGTACCAGCATGATGTATCAAACCCCTCTAAAATCTAGCTCCGTCAGTCCTAAAGTAAATGCTGCACCATTTAGCCAATGCATTTTTTTGCTATACCCCTGCAAACTGTTCACTAGGCTGGATGTTCACACTCCTGTAGGCTGGGAGACTATTGCAAGGAAAGACTGCTCCCTTGCTCTCAGTCCTCCATGCTATTTGTATAATAGTTGTCATCTTTTAACTCACCTACAAGCTTTACAAAGAGGAGTCTTTGTGTTTCAGGACACAGTATCATCTGAAGATGACCATCTGAAACCATAAGAGTAAGTAGCAAAAATAATACTGTATTTTTCTCTCCCTTAAGATTTCTGTACAATATTCAACAGCAGATTAAGGATGCTTAGAGGGAAGGATGGAGTAGAATTGCACGAATCAGAGCATTTCATCAGGAAAAGAAGGCAGGACTGACAGAAGGGTGCCAATGGTGAAAAGATGAGACCTCCGTATGCATCCACCCATGGGTTCCTTTTGATGGACTACATCCCTGAGCAGCAGACAACCAAATGCAGTAACAACAGATGTCAAAACAAGAAGTTTGTAACACTTCAGGAAGGTGTGAAAGGAATGACAGTTGGCTGCCTTTCTCAACTCTTTGGCAGAAGCCTCTCTCCTCACCCAGGAGGCAGCAGAGGCTGTGGCACTTCCTCACAATTTCACTGTGTTGAGAGGTTCTACCAATGATCTCTGGGTATTTTAGTCACCTATTTACTTATATTACAGAGGCTGGATTTCTTTCTCATGGACCCTCCTCTGTGACACAGACAGAAAAGAGTACTAGACATCACAATAAGACCATACCTTTGTTTTAACTATTAAAGGACAGGTCATGGAGGTCCTTCTGCCTCTTATGCAAACTGAACAGAAGCAGGACTTTTGCCTGTTGGCAAGAGGATGTTTCCTCCTTGAAGACCTTTCCTATTCTGGTTTAAAAGCTTCTGCAAATGCCTTTTAGAGAAAGAAATTATGAAATGACCTATGAAAACTCCACAGAAGGGGGACATCTTGCTTTTGAAACAAAGAACATCAGTGAAGGTATAAGCACTGAAGATTTGATAACAGGAACTGGTATTTTCTTAACAAAGATATGAAAACACATAAATGGCTAAAAGAGGATTTAAAAACGAGGGTAAATTAGGTTTTTAATAAATATCATGGAAGGCATTTGTAGAGGCTACATCTACCCTCCTTTTAGAGATTCTAGACAGGAGTGTAATGTATTTGCAAGCCAGTTCTTCACCTGCAAAGGTTCATGGTTAAATAATCAAATGAGTACAGACTGTTTTCTGACAAAATTGTATGGCTGATCAACTGAGAAATTTGTATGAAATCTTTAGATTTCATAAAACTTCCAGAGTGCAAGGGAAGACTGTAAAAAGAACCCAACTGAATGATGAATCAAAGAGAACATTGTTCATAAAACTATTACTCTGTCACAGAAGAGTCAGCAGTAGAAAAAACAACACAGAACTAAGAAAATAGTAAATACTATTACTAATAGTAGTAGGAAATAATGAGGAAAGAGTGAGAAAGTGGAAAGACTAAGAGTGAAATTCTGTTTCTTTATGGTTGGCTGCCAAATGTCTTAAAGATGCCATAAATAAAATATACCTGGCTGTATCTTTGAGACTTTGAAGAGATTTTTCTTTTCTCTCCAAGCCAAACTCAGCATAAAACCAATACTCCACAATGAAACAAACAAAAATGCTAATGCATCTTTACTGCTGGAAAAATATTTCATTGAAAATAGTCTGAAAAACCGAAAGAGAAGGGCAGTATATCTTTATTACTCTCCAAACTGTAACCAACAGCTGTCCTCACAGAAGAAAGATTAGTGTTATTTATGTGCCTCACTGAGACTCAATGGTATTCTTGGATCTTACAATGCTGTACTATGTTTATAACACTGCCTTCCTTCATTCCTCATAAGATAGCTTTGAAATATTACATTTCAAAAAAGCAAAGGTTACTGAGAAGCATCTTTCAAAATTATGAGATATTTACTACCTAGGGACTGGTGTGAAAAACTAAAGCTTAAGCCAAGCACTGGGGTAACTTTCCAGCAAATAGTATCTGAACACTCTCCTTTTTCTTCAGCTTTATAGATTCAGCAGTTGGTATCTTCATTACTAGGCTGTCCATAAGAGCTGTTCTCTGTTCCATATTTGGTTCCCATGAGTCCTTGATTAATAGCAGTCTGCTATAATTTATATATAGCCCTGGTTTAGGTAGCACAATTTTATTTTTCTGCAATTTTAAAATATTTCGCTAATGCTATTCAACTAATTTTAAATCTAAAAAAAAATAAAAAAGAAAGGTGACACGCTGTGTCCTAATTTCCTACAAAATTCCTGTGTGAGAAGTAGAAAAACCAACCAAATTAATTATGAACTATCCCGCTTTTAGAAGCAGTGAACTATAGAGCTAGGAGGACCTCAAGTAGCTGTCCAGTTCACCCACCTACTTCTGAAGCAGGGCCTATCCTGAAAGATGTTTGCATAGAGTTTCCTCAAATGGAAGGCTTCACAAGCTGCTAGAAAACCTACTTCACAGCCTCGTTATCTTTGCTGTTAGAAACACTTTTCTAATGTCTCACTTGAATCAATCTTGCCACAGTTTCAGATTACTATTTTCTGCCCTTTCTGCCATGGTCACAAAGGCAGACCAACATGTGATAAACAAGATCTCATGATTTGATGGCCTCCCCAAAACAAAGTCCCCCTGCTTCCCCCTACCCCCCCCCC
>NDXB01019874.1:73109-92202 GCA_002631895.1 Agapornis roseicollis | reverse complement strand
TTTTATTTTTTTTTTGGGTTTTTTTTTTTTTTTTTTTTGTTGTTGTTGTTGTTGTTTTGTTTGGTTAGGGGCTTTTTGTGTGTGTGGTTTGGTTTTTCTGATTTTTTTATTTATAACCCGTGACACTTCATAGAATCATAGAATAGAATCATAAAATAGGGTCGGAAAGGACCTTAAGATCATCTAGTTCCATCTCCCCTGCCATAAGCAGGGACACTCCACACTACATCGTGCCACGCAAGGCTTCATCCAACCTGGCCTTGAACATTGCCAGGGATGAAGCACTCACAACCTCCCTGGCCAACCCATTCCAGCGCCTCATCACCATAACAGGAAAGAATTTCTTCCTTAGATCCAATCTAAACCTCTCCTGTTTAACTTTGAACCTATTACCCCTTGTCCCATCACTACAGTCCCTAATGAAGAGTCCCTCCCCAGCATCCCTACAGGCCCCCTTCAGATACTGGAAGGATGCTATGAGGTCTCCATGCAGCCTTCTCCTCTCCAGGCTAAACAGCCCCAACTCTCTCAGCCTGTCTTCATACGCGAGGTGCTCCAGTCCCATGATCATCCTCATGGCCCTCCTCTGGACTTCTTCCAACACCTTCATGTCCTTTTCATGCTGAGGACACCAGAACTCCACACAATGCTCCAGGTGAAGTCTCACGAGAGCAGAGTAGAAGGGCAGGATCACCTCCTTCCACCTGCTGGTCATGCTCTTTTGGATGCAGCCCAGGATACCGTTGGCTTTCTGGGCTGCAAGCACACACTGCAGTCGACTCATGTTCATGTTCTCATCGACCACCACCCCCAAGTCCTTCTCCGCAGGGCTGCTCTCAATCTCCTCTCTGCCCAACCTGTAGCTGCGCCTGGGATTGCTCCCACCCAGGTGCAGGATCTTGCACTTGGCATGGTTGAACTTTATGAGGTTGGCATCAGCCCACCTCACAAGCGTGTCAAGGTCCCTCTGGATGGCATTCCTTCCCTCCAGCGTATCCACCGAACCACACAGCTTGGTGTCATTGGCAAACTTGCTGAGGGTGCACTCAATCCCACTGTCCATGTCAGCGACAAAGATGTTGAACAAGACCTGTCCCAACACCGATCCCTGAGGGACACCACTCGTCAGTGGTCTCCAGCCGGACACCGAGCCATTGACCACAACTCTTTGCGTGCGGCCATCCAACCAGTTCTTCATCCACTGAGTGCTCCACCTATCAAATTGATGTCTCTCTAATGTAGAGACAAGGATGTTGTGTGGGACAGTGTCGAACGCTTTTCACAAGTCCAGGTAGATGACGTCAACTGCTCTACCCCTGTCCAGCAGTTCCATAGCCCTCTGAAGCTAAATAAAGTCTACCAATGTCGAGTGGCTCTTCTGGATGAAACTGTCTTGGATGCTCACATACTTGTACTGCTCCACTGTCACAGGTCATGGTTTGGACAAAATTCCTCAAGGAGCAAGCATTAATTCATTGCAAAACTTTCTCATAAGCCATAGAACCTGCAGTTGTAACTTTCAGGACATTAATAAAATTGTAGAGAATAACCTAGAAAGTTGGGTGTTTTGTTTTTTTGTTTTTGTTGTTGTTTTTTTGGGTTTTGATTTTGTTGGGTTTTTTTTTAAAAAAAAAAAAAATCCATGAGACACATTAGAAGTAAAACTCTGCTAAGGGTTGACACCGGCTTATATCTTCCCTAAGGAAAATTGCTCATTTAGTGAAACCTGAGACTTTCTTTCTGTTTCTAAAACCTCCCAACTAGAGGGGGTCACACAGCCTCAGGCTTTAAAAGATCCACAAAAGCCAGCTGTATATGAATGCAAGGTTAAGAAGCACAGGTCCAGTCACTGCAGGGGAAAGTAAACAGGCAGTAAAACGTAATTACTTGTTTCTACCTACTTAAATGCTGAAGTATAAATGACTGGGTGAAAAAAACAAAACAAAAACCCTCTAGATTAACTGAGGCCTGATCTGGAGCTACCCCCACTTGAATCCAATTCCCCACAGCCCTTGTCGTCAGTATTAGGGACCAGCTACAGAATCACCAACTAGTTGCAACTAACTTCAGTTCCATTTCATCAATGGAGATTTTTATACTATTAGCCAAGTCACTAGAAAAAAAAACAAATGGTGTCATCAGCCTGATAACGCACATACAGAAGCAACAAAACTCAAACAAAACAAAATCACTTAAATACCAGAAAACAACACCCCAAATAAAGTCCTAGTAAACCTCCCAGCTAAGCATAACAAGTAACATATCTATTAAAACAAAACCAAAGTATGGGAAAAGAAGGCTTTTCTTAAAAATTCTTTTTTGTTCCGATAAAATCTTTTAACAAGGGTGGTAAATTCTGCCATTAAAAATTAATACCATAGCCTTTTATTTCAATAGCTATATCCCCTTAAAAA
Organism: Agapornis roseicollis; assembly: GCA_002631895.1. Classification (NCBI taxonomy): domain Eukaryota; kingdom Metazoa; phylum Chordata; class Aves; order Psittaciformes; family Psittacidae; genus Agapornis; species Agapornis roseicollis. Next base: position 89,788 of record NDXB01019874.1, on the reverse strand, counting down.
TTCTTTGTGATTTAAATTTACAAATAATAGATTTGTAAATACAAATTAGTGTTACTTCAGATGGACATACAAGTGTTTCTGCTTCAGTTGATACTGAAAAAAAAAAACAAAAAACAACAACAAACCAACTCAAACCCACAGAATTAAAGCAAAGTGCTCTAATACTGACCTTTTGGGTTTATTCCATTTGGTTTTGGTGTTTTTTTCCCCTAAATCTCATGGCATTTGGTGATATAAAACTGATGAACCTCAATTGTGGTTTTCATTGCAACACTAGCTTTAGTAAATCTAGACCTAGTTTTTCAGTCTAAATCAAGTCAGCAATTTCCCTTGAGCTTTCCATTTTTATATATTCTCTGCTATCACACTCAACCTCTACCTTTCCTGTCTCATTTTTTTAGAACAAAAATACAAGCTGTAATCTTTTAATAACCCCGAGGGCCAAAGAAATCTTTACTGTTCAAACTTTTTAAATGGAGGCTTTCCTTCTGCTTTTTGGATTGCCTCTTGTCACCAAGAGTTCCAGATCAGCAGCTAGTTACGACCACATCAGAAATAACTGGAAAGAATTATGAATATGCCCTCAGGGTGACAAAATGTAAGTTTCCAACGACTATAAAAAATGAAAAGCTGGCTGTGAGGCCAGACACTGATCTTACACAACCAAGTTAGTCCCAATGCCAAAACCAGCTTTTCACTATACAGTTTGAAACAATAAGAAAATTCAATTAAAAAAAATTAATTTATTAAACTGGTATTAATCTGTATTAGTGAAAACACACAGTTCTGCAACTGAGAGAACTTCCTATTGCTCATCACTGCAGAAGATCAGCAATACTTGAAAGTATAACAAAATTGGAAGACCACAGCTTGTCCTAAGTGGTTAAATTAGTACAAAGTTAGAATGTGAGAACATCTTTATATAAATTTATAATAAGTTTATAAATGGTTAATAAATATGTTTAATCCCTGAACCACACCAGTTTCATTTCATACTCCAGTGGTATTTATTTTGTAAGAAAACACTTGCACGTATACACACTTTCTTCATTAGCAATCATCTTTCCCCCCTTCTATCTACAAATCCAAACACCACGTTGCAAGTATTTTTTACTGGAATGGTCTCACTTCTAAGCAGTCTGCTGCTATTGAGACTTTGCTTTTGAGCAGTAAATGCTCAAAACTGTTGCTTTTCTTAAAGGAAATCCTTCAGTGTTCATAATCTCACTGCTTGAGCAGGCTCAGTTTCACATTCAAATACCTCCAAGCTAATGTTTCCAATTTCAGTTATCCTCCTTCGTTTCTCAAAGCACCCCTCCTACCCCCATATGCTTGTTTGTAAAACTGATAATTTTCTATGTATGTACATGCAGCGCAGGGGAGTATTCCTTTGTAGCAGCCTGGCAATATAAAATTTTTTATGCAAGCACTGTCTGGAATTTGTTAAGTTTTTTCATTCTCTGCTTTAGGTTATACTGAAAGTGTTGAACCTAGTCTTCTCACTGAGCTGTACAATGTGGCATTTGCCAAGTTCCTTTAGAGAAGCTGGCCATTCCTATCCTGGCTAAATAAGATCCTTTGGATATTTTTGGTCAGTTATTACAACTGTACTGTGGCTATGCTCTTAGCACTACATCTGCATCTGCATCTCTAACAGTGAAGCAACAAGGCAAGCACTAGGCAGTAAACAAATCACACATCCCTCCATGCAACAGCCATGTACAGCCTCTCCAAACAAAGCTGTAGGATTAGCACTAGGTTAGACCCAGCAGTGTGTGTATGTTCAAGGAGGAACACTGACATATAAATACTAAATTTAATTTATACACAGATTTCATAAGTACTTTTCTTCCAGTTGTGGTCTGCAGTTTTCAAATATCTTCTGAAGCGATTGTGTTGGGCAGGAATGGAAGACGAAATGAACTAGCTTGACTTCATTAAGAAAGCCTGGAAATTAGAAGTGTTTGTACCTCACTTTTTTCCTTCCCTCTCTCCCCCACGTTCACTAATCTGTGATGTTTTCCATCACCTACACAAATGCTTTAAATTACTATTTAAATGAATGAGTAATTGAATATTTCTGGAAAATTAATGCTTTGAAAAAGAATCAGAATTAAACTCAAAGAGGTCAAAATATCTCCCATCTGACACACGGCTCTGCCAACAAGGAACATCCGTAGCCTATTTTGTATTTCTGCTTCACTGAGAAACTGTATACTGACATGATTTATCTGCTGTTTGCTGTGAACAAAGAGCCTGCAAAGGTTTGGTTACCAATCGCCTAGCTGATTCATGGCATCTCATTAAAGACACATCAATTCAACCATGTACACCTGGTTCATAAGAGCCAGTCCCGACAGTTTAAAACCATTTGAAGGAGCTTTTGTAACTACATGGGGTTGGGCTCTATTTGCTTCATTTATTTTATATAAAATTAGTATCAGATAGACTGCAAATGGTTTTCTAATTGGAAAATTGAAAGTGTCCAATGGGGTAATGGCTAGACCTGATTATCCTAAAGGTCTTTTCTAACTTAAATGGTTCTATGATTTGGTCAAAACCAGTCCCCTTTCTTGTTCTCTCAGCACAAACATTTTGTGTTACAGTAATAAAATACATCAAAATTAGATTACTGCCATACTGGCTTTGAACAAGCAGTCCATTTAGTTCTAGCCTTGCCTTTAACACTGGCCAGTATTACATATTTTAAATGCACACGAAATACTGCAGTAGCCAGTTACAGGACAATATCAGAATTCATGTCCCTAAACAAATGCATACACTGATAAAGTCAGGGAAAATACTGGGAGGATCAAAAAGACCCCTCAGTATACCTACTGCTAAATTCATATCACAGTTTGAATCTTGAAACATTAAACTCTTAGAATTTTTCTCAGATAGCCTGTGTACATCCCCAAGTTCAATCTCCCAAACTCTTTTCATAAAGTAGGTAGAGCTTCCATAAAATACAAACATTCTTATGCAAGTCTCTGTCTTACCTCTGTGCGTTATAGCCTGTTCCCCTTTTGCTACAAGCTGCTATGTAACACTTATTAGGTGTCCAACTCCAAGCGCCTTGGATGATACAAAGAGACACTTGAGGTCTATGAAAATTCACCTATCTCAGGCTTCTTTAAATCCACTGATTTATTGAGTCTGACATCATAGGCAGTAGAAAGAGGAAAAATTCAACATAACATATCAAAATATAAACACATATATAGACTTTTTAAAAACAGATGTTATTTTTATACTGGTTGACACTCATTCTGGTCACCAGATAACTCACATGACAGTAGAAAAGGTTGGATTTTAGGTGTTCTGTTAAAACAGCTGACAAACCCAACCCTATCTTCTCCACAAATCACTTATCTGTAATACAGACATGACAAAGCCTGATTATTGAGCAACGGGGATTCTTATGCTCCTCTCCTACAAAAATATCCACTGTCTTTCAATTCTGAAGTGAATATGGTGGTTAACAGTGACAAACCAAAGCCTCCTGTCAATGGTCTGTATTACACAGAAAGGGGAGAATATAAATGCATCCACTCCGAAAGCTTACCTGTTTTTGACAACTGGTTTAATAAAATCACTTGATTTAATAAAGGCTATTATCTCTCTCTATAAACCTTGCCTGACCCCAAACCAACAGTGTGATTTAACTGTATTTATCTTAATCTAATAGAATCATAGAATGGTTCAGGTTGGAAAGGACTGTAAGGTCATCTAGTTCCAAGTCCACTGCCATGGGCAGGGACATCTTCCACTAGACTAGGTTGCTTCAAGCCCTGTCCAACCTGACCTTGGACACTGCCAGGGATGGAGCATTTCCATTAATTACTGTATTGTTCTTTGATAAAACAGATTTTTTTAAAAAAACTCAAATTTCTGCATTTGCTTGCTCACATATTTGATATGGCATTACAATTTTCATTGTTTCATCATGCAGTTGTGTTTCTGAAAGTAGGAAAACGTGCTTGTTAAACCACAAGAATTGCTAAGAAGAATCAGAGGCAGTCAGACTACTTCTCATTCTTCTATTCCTATAGACGCTTACACACACTTACTTCCAACACATGTACAAACGCATACATATAACCAAAAATACTTAAAACAGGCTGTTCTTTTAAAATAGTTTTTGCAAATCAAGCACCACATATTAAGGCAGGAAAGAATCCACATCAGCTCTTTGCAACAGGTATGTTTTCAAAAAAACACCTATGCATATTAGTTGCAAAAGGGGCTGGGTGGGACAACAGGTACTAGGCATGCCTCTTTGTCATGTAAGTGTTCTCATTTCTTCTTGTTTCTCTTTTCTTTGCTATATTCTGCAAAATAGTGTCAGAACTGACGCTGGGATAAATTTGGAATACCCTGGAAATGATCTGATCAGATTTCTGAGTTCCAGCAGAGTCCTATTTCTCACTTTTGACAAGCAGTCTCAAGTCATAAAAATCAACAAGCTAAACTAGTAAGAGGACACTTTAAAAAATACAATTCATTTTCCCATTATTTGTTACTGAACAACAAGAGCATGGTCTACTCCAACTGCACAAAGAGGAAAAATATCAGTGCAGCAATGTAAGAACTCTAAGGCTGCATGTAGACAGCTTGTTCTGCACACAAAGGCAGGAAGGTGATGGATGGCTGTCTCCTACACAGTTTTGAGCCAAACAGGACATCATCATCAGAGCTAATGCTTCCCACATCTAAAGGCAGACTCTATTGCTAGATGCATAACCAAAACCAGGACATGACAGAGGACAACTGTGTGTGAGAAGCTAAGCAAAAAAGCAAGCAATAAGCAATTTAGAAAGTTGGTTGGTGGTTTCCCTTTTTTCTGGGTCATTTTTATTTCCTCCAGACAGTAAGAAACAATTACTGCTTTCTTCAAAACTGTTTTCACAAAGATAATTGCACAATTTGGTAAGTACCTGATTCTAGATAAAGCTTATTTCTTAGTATAGAGGTACAGACTTTTAGCAGCTGTTTCACAGAGTATCGTAAGAACCAACCAAGCAAAAAACACACTCCAGTAACACTACCAAGCTGTTTTTTTGTGAAGGAATAACTGGATGGTAGTTTCTGGTGCCAAACATCTGCATCAGCTGCCAATTTTCAGGTTGACAAGCCCATAACCATTTCTTGTTCCACTACTTCAGGGTAGCCTCAACTAATTCCTTTAATATTATTATCTAGAGCCATTAGCACCGCTGTGGACACATTATCTAGTCATGTCAAACATGGCTGTATGGAGATAAAAATGTCTACAGCATACGTATGTAGAAATTAAACACTAGACAACTTACTAGTGCAACTGAGAAATGCCCATGTGATAACTAGCAGCCTCAATTACATGACTATGGTTAGTTACAAAGCCCTGTAATAAAATGTGACAGACTTCAGATGCCGGCTTCCCTCTACATGTCTTAAGATTGAAACATGCTGGGAAAAATAGTGTGGTTTATTAAATCTGTCGATCAAGTGAACGGTATAGATTGGCATGGAATAAATGAAAAGAGCTCTAGTAACAACACTCTTTTGATCTACCAGTTTTGTTTGAAATCCAGTGCTGCTTTTTTCCCACCCTTTGGAGTGATTATCTTACAGATATGACTAATAAAACCAAATATCATTCTTTTCTTGACCTTGAAGAACTAATGCAACAAAACATGACAACTTGTTTAACATTCCTAAAAGAAAACTGGTTATTTTAGATACCAAAACCATTCAAAACATGAATTCTCAAGTATATGCCTTGTCCTTTTTAAAGCATGTCTTACATTCAATAATGAGTTATATATATACTGTATGATTTCATCTTTCTCTACTTACTCTACCATTCTTATTATAATAACCATGATCATCACATCCTTTTGTATGTGCATTCCCACAGCTAGTTGCTGCAGCATATGAAGGCAGCTCAGCAGCACATTTGGTTCATAGTTCCCATGTACCATAGAGTATGCAAACATGCTACAAACCTATTCTAGTCACCTCACAACTCATCTTACTAAAATCAGATGCAAAGTAATTCAGGTATCTCAAAACACATCAAAGTCAGAAATATTCATACCTTAACTTCTTAGAATTGTTTTATGTTAAAAACTTATCAGATATATAGACAGCTAGATAGGTATCAGTTTGCATGTATGTTTTCAATAGGTGTGGAAAGCAGTGAAAAGAGTGAATATGAAACAAACACATGAGCATCACAAAAGGCATTTTTTGTTTCAGTTGATCATTATGAACATCAAGATAGTTTTAGACATCATCAATTACAAAGATTGAAGTTAGAGTATTCTGGATTTACATTAGTTTAGGAAAGGTCATGTTCTGGCCTAATTGAAGTCAAAATCGTAACTAGAAAATTGAGTATCTGATAATCTTTCTTCTGTTACAAGATAAATAGAAGACCCATCTGCACCCTGTTTTCTAAAATTTGGCAGAAATGGCTTCATACAAGCTGCTACATAGCTGCTTTCATGAACATGTCAGAAAATTTGAAAACAGATAATATATATATATATCTGTGTGCCTTAAACTTCAAAACTTAATTAAAATGCAAAAGTGATCATTAGAAACTCATTTTTTGTAATACAGTGTTGATTCTGAACAATGAAAAAAAAACAGTAAAATTCATGTTATTTTCTTGTCAGCAGGACTCTGAATCAATAAATCACAAAAAGCACAGTACTACCATACAATATAAATTGTATCAATTATCTTCAGTCTCTTAATCTACATTCTAACTATATTTCTGGAGTATTTTAGAATCCCATTTTATCTATTATTGTGGTCACTCACAGCTGAAGTATTGCCAAACAGTATTTGTAAAGCTGTGAAAACAGGCACATTCTAAACTGCTTTGTTTAAACATACTGTCATTGAACTCTTGAGTTGTTTCAGAAAATTATTTTAGACAAACTGGGGAAAGGCTAAGGAAGTTAATTTCTATTAACTAACAAGAGCTTTTAAACTAGTAAAGTGCTGAGACACTGGTAAATAGAATGTTAACTTGACCAGAATGTTTTTTTTAATACTTCATTTCTGGTGCCAAACCTTTAACAAGGCAGGCTTCTTAAATTCAGTGGGGTAAGAACTTCAGTTTATTCAGCAAGAATAACACTATTAACAGCTACTGCTCTTTCATGTCAACACAGCGCCCACACATTCCAGCTCCGGTTAAAACAGGGCAGTCAAGGAAGATTGGAGCTGCTAAGGGCAGTCATCTCTGCAGTGATATTTTTAACCAGAATTTATACTGTGCTTTAAAAACAATCTAAAAGGATCAATCTGCCTTATGAATCTGCTGCAGAAATACACAGAGAAAGATGGATGGACGAAAGCACATAAAAGCAAGTAAATCTGACTCTCCCTATTGATTTTTGAGAGGACAGTGTAGAGCACTTTGGTGGGGTCTTATATATCACTGCGAAGGACCAAACACCTTTGTGTGTATGACTGAAGGATGTCAGGATTTATCATGATGCAATGCACTGTTGTATTCTTTCATTATATCCCTTTGTAAATAATCTTGTTTTCTCTGTAGAGGGAGGTAGGACACTAGAAATTAAATAATCCTCAAAACAAACATAAGAACAATCAAAGGAAGACTCTCAAGCAGCTGTTACTAGATAAATCCAGTATTATTGAAGCAAAATTGCAAAAGTTTAGTGTACACATGCAGTATTTTTAGCATCAACTGGAGAAAGCTGGTATTTAAATAATAAGCTTTCGAAAACCAAAATGGAAAAATCTGCATGTCACAGCATAATCTCCTTCCTACTTACTTTGTTCTAAATCATAGCAAATCAACGTTTAATATTTCCCAAAGCTCTCCAGCACTCCTACTTGGCCAAATGCCTTCAAAGGATATTAATGAAAAGACTCTGGTTTAGATAGCACTTTTTCACCAGATGGAACACTTCTTTTCAAGCAAGAATGCTTTCCTCTTAAAGCATGTTTCAAATAACCAAAACGCAAACAATACACATATCAAAATGAATTTCTGTAGGGTCTCAGGGACTTCTATTTTATGTAATAGTGACTTTTTTTATCATAGTGTCTGAACTCCAAAATATTCAGCTTTCAAAGTTTTCATCTAAACTATTCATATAGCCACTCTGATCACATATACCCCCCCTCATGATTACATTTAAATATCACATTTATGCTATTCTATTACCTATTTCCCCGTATGCTTTTCTCAGTATAGCAACAGGAAACAATTTTATTTTAACTGGGGTTGCCTGGTAGGTCGTTTGGAAAATACAGTTACTTAAATAATGGAAGAAACTGTAATGTTTTAAAAAATTAAAATTCACTAACTGTGACAGCCGTTGTACATAATTGTGTGCCAACAGACTATCAAGCCCTTAGTTAGCACCACGGCAGATAGAGCAAAGTCTCCTCCTCATTAACATATCTCATAGACAAACCTAATGGAAAAAACAATTTACCTTCTTCAGTTTCATGCCACACAATTCCTTCCAGGTTCACACTGGTCCCAGGCTCACAGGGTCCAAGGCATTCGGGTTCTGTTACTACTCCAACCTCACAAGTATTTACACCCACTGAACGAGTCCGTACCAAAAGTTGCTCGACTGGTGCTGCAATATTGGATGAAGATGGGGAAAAGTAGGAAGGCAGAATCTGAGGTGTGATACTGCTGGAAATCGGAGGTGGAGGTGCAGGTACTGTAAACAGGGGATCAACCTGGAAACAACAGATAATTTCACTATAATGGTGCTGTGAGATTTAAAACAACACAAAACAAAACCAAAAAAAAAATATTAAAAAGTTTTAAAAATAAAAAAAAAGGGCCAGTTTGCTGAGATTGCATTTGTGTATGCAGGGATTTGGTGTATCATCGGTAATTTCAGTCTTATGAGTTTAATTTTTTTTGACATCAGCCCAAATGTTGCACATAAAAGATTAGCTACAAAAATATCTATCATGCTAAACAAGGCAAACTGCTAAGTTTCTGCACAACTATTCCCTCTTGACATAGATTGCTAGTATGAAATAATAATACATTTTAAACCCAAGGATTAAGGCCACTTTTTTCTTGACACAGACAGAGACTGATTTATGGCTAGAAATTAATTTTGCAAACTGGGAACTTCATTTTCTATTGAAAGAAAAACATTTATAAAGACAGCACAAAGACATACAAATACCATCTTTTCATGTGCATTACAGAGAAATTAGCACCTGAAACAATTCTAATATACATACGGCATCAAATATAATCTCCTGTTATCCAATCATTTAAAATACAGCAGGATCACCCACCTAACAGCTTAAAGACAACATTTACATCTTTATACTTGAAATAACAGATGAAGACTTTTACAAGAAGGCAAACAGCAAATTTCTCAAGGTTTTCAAAATGCATTTTTGGAAGAATGTAATGCAAGTGACAACCAGTCTGTATTACAGACTATTCACACAGAGGTCATATCTATGTATGAACTGAAGAGGTTATCTTTCCCATATGACTTCGAATATAGCCAGCAGATATGCTGTATACAGATTTGGCCTCAGGGTTCTTAGCATTTTACTTTGGCCATAAGACTCTTTGTCATATAACAGATAGCTAAATAAGCTCAAACACCTAAAATTCATGCTTATTTGGCCCACTGGATTATAGATATCTGTCCTTGGTTCAGCAATAGCAGTAATTTTTCTCCCTCTTAGTAGCTGGCACAATGCTGTAGTTTTGACATTCAGCCTGGAAACAACGCTGATTAACACCGATGCTCAGTAACGTTTACTCTGAGCAAGGACTTTCTGAGTCTCATGCTCTGCCAGGGAGGAGGGGAAGTCGGGAGGAAGCAGAGACAGGACACCTGATCCAAACTAGCCAAAGAGGTATTTCATGCCACAGCACATCATGCCCGCTATATAAACTGGCGGCAGTTACCCTGAAGGGCTAGATCAGTGCTCAGGTCAGGCTGGTTATCAGTCAACAGCTGGTGAGCAGTTGTATTCTCTTCCCTTGTTATTTTCCTATCATTATTATTATTGGTGGCAGCAGCAGTGGTTTTTGTTATACCTTAGTTACTGGACTGTTCTTATCTCAACCTGTGGGAGTTACATTCTTTGGATTCTCTTCCCCATCCCTCTAGGAGCAGCAGGGAGGACGGGGAGGGAGTGACTGAGCAGCTGTGTGGCTGACTGGGCTTAAACCACAACAGTTCTTTTTGGCACCCAATGTGGGGCTCAAAGGGTTGAGAAAATGACAGATCTGACTAGTGTGTCTAATCATATTTGTGATAAGCATTCATTGTTTTGGATTAACAGTCACTCGTCACAGTGCTAATTTATTGGCTCTCAAAATTGTTGCTCTTGATCTCAGAGTTTCAGCATGTGATACCTTACTTACAGCCAATATTTGCTGGTTTAGTGTTTATCAAGTGTGGGGCTTGAGCTGAGGTTCTTGTTTCATTGTACTTTATAGTAATGACTTGTAATACAATAGACTCATTGATCATGAAACTGATCTGGATTGTGCTCCCTGTGTGGTCACCACCTCTGTACTGTGGGATATATATAATAGAAGTGTTTAGCAATTACACATCTTTTTTCTCCTCCTCGGGTGGTCGACCCATGAAGAAGACATTCCCTTACTTTCCCAGTCGTGTCATTTCCCCCCTCCCCCCGTTTACAGCATCATTTGAGACTTCTGAAGGTTTTGAATGGCCTTTAGGTACCTGCCTGCTGATTGTGATGGGGATCACCCATGTTGGCACACATAAAGAGTTGTTTTACCCACAACCATTTTGTCTGATCTTGAAAGTTAAGCAGAGTTGGGTTTTGGCCTCGTCTGGAGTTAGATGATGATATATGAAGACCAAGAGATTTTCCTTGAGCCTGGACAGCCATCAGAGGCAGGGTGTGTGGGACAGTATGAGCAAGTATCTAAGCCACTGGGCCCCTCCACTTCTTTGAAACTTCACTGAACAAGTGCAAAATCCAGAAAAATTAGTAAAACATTTAAATGAGGTGTGTTGTCATCCTGGTCATATCAGAAATGGACAAATCATGGCTGGGGCTTGGCCTATGCTTACAGGGCCCTGTTCAACACTATCCAGCACCTTCAAAGGGAAAAAAATGTCCCTGGATCTGGTGGCAAAGCAACAGATAAAGCAGCTGCTTGAGCTCCAAATACAGCAGCTACTCGAAATCCAACTACGGTGACTACACCAACCCTAGTGACAAGCACAGCAGCTAGCCAAACCATGACAACAAGTACTGCAGCCACTCCAACCACAGTGATAATCACTGCAGCTAAACCAGAGGACCAATTTGTGCCAATATTGGTTGCCCCTGTACACAAAGGGAAAAAAAAGAGGCAAGAAAGATGAAGAAACAATGCACTTACTACAAGGGAGAGCATCTGATCCGGAGTTATTATTATGTGAATCAGAAGAAGAAGAGGTGACTTCTCTACCCTAGACCTCAACCAAGCTACAGAATATGCAAAAGATTTCACCCGTCAACCAGGGGAGCACATCATCACTTGGTTGCTCCAATGCTGGGACAATGCGGCTGATGGTCATGAACTAGAAAGTAGGGAAGCCAAGCAGCTGGGATCACTTGCTAGGGAATCGGGAATTGACAAAGAAATTGCAAAAGAGAAACGGTCCCTCAGCCTTTGGAGGCAGCTCCTGACAGCTGTGAAAGAAAGGTTTCCATACAAAGATGATGTTATGAGTCATTCGGGCAAGTGGACTACTCTAGTGAAAGGCATTCAGTCTTTGAGGGAGTCAAGCATTGCAGAAATGATCTGTCCCAGGCCAGATGCCAGAAAGGACCGATGAAATGAAGCTAAATGTACATGACCCATGTGGTGGAAATTCACATGGAAGGCACCGTTATCATATGCCTACTCATTGGCAGAAATAATCTGGAATGACATAGTACCACCAACAGTGGACAAAATGATTTTTCAGCTCCCAGAGTTCACAGACAATTTCACCCCTTCCATCATTTCAGCTGTGGAAAGACTGTCTCAGGAGTTCAAACAATTGAGAGGTGATCTATCCGATCTTCCCAGCTCCTCACATGTATCAACCCACATCTCAGCTATTAACAGAAGGCACCCTACTGCTAAAGAGAGAAGATATACAAGGTATACACCACGGGCCACCCTATGGTTTTAACTGCAGGATCACAGAGAAGACATGAGCAAGTGGGATGGAAAACCTACCTCAGCTCTGAAGGAATGGGTGCGTGAATTGAAGAGGAGAACAAAGGCCAAGGCTGATCATCCCATGAAAGCTGCTGCTTCAGTCTCTGGTGAGCAGGTTCTCAGATAAGAGTGGAAGAGCTGACTTTATTCCAGCTCCTGTGATAAAGACTAATCCCCGTCAACAAGATGTAACTGACCAATGTTGTGATGACTATTAGAGGGGCCCTGCCTCCAGCCAGGTAGAGGTAGAGGACAATTGATTTACTGGGCTGTGTGGATCAGATGGCCTGGAACATCAGTCCCACAGAAGTACAAGGCTCTAGTAGATACCGGTGCACAGTGTACCCTGATGCCACCAAGCTGTCAAGGGGTGAAACCCATTTATATTTCTGGAGTGACAGGAGGATCCCAAGAGTTGACTGTAGTGGAGGCTGAAATCAGCCTGACTGGGAGGAAATGGCAAAAACACCCCATTGTGACTGGTCCAGAGGCTCCATGCATCCTTGGCACAGACTATCTCAGGAGAGGGTACTTCAAAGACCCTAAAGGGTACCGATGGGCTTTTGGTATTGCTGCTTTGGAGACAGAGGAAACTGTTCACCTTTCCTGGTCTCTCAGACGATCCTTCTGTTGTGGGGTTGCTGAAGGTCGGAGAACAGCGAGTGCCAATCGCGACCACAACAGTGCAACGGTGGCAATATCGCACCAGCTGAAACTCCCTGATTCCTATCCATAGGCTGATCCATAGACTGGAGAGTCAGGGAGTGATCAGCAGGACCCACTCACCCTTTAATAGCCCCATATGGCCAGTACAAAAGGAGAGTGGAGACTAACAGTAGACTATCGTGCCCTGAAAGAAGTCACACCACCACTGAGTGCTGCCGTACTGGACATGCTAGAACTTCACTACGAACTAGAGTCAAAGGCAGCCAAGTGGTACGCCACGATTGATATTGCCAATGCATTTTTCTCAATTCCTTTGGCAGCAGAGTACAGGCCACAGTTTGCTTTTGCTTGGAGGGGTGTCCAGTTCAGTTGGAACTGACTGCCCCAGGGGTGGAAACACAGCCACGGACTGATCCAGACTGTACTGGAACAGGGGCAAGCTCCAGAACACCTGCAATACATTGATGACATTATTGTGTGGGGTGATACAGCAGACGAAGTCTTTGAGAAAGGGAGGAAAATAATCCAAACCCTGCTGAAATCTGGTTTTGCCATAAAATGGAGTAAGGTCAAGGGAGCTGCACAGGAGATTCAATTTTGGGGAATAAAATGGCAAGATGGACGTAGGCAGATCCCCACAGATGTGATCAACAAAATAACAGCAATGTCGCCACCAACTAATAAGAAAGAGACACAGGCTTTCTTGGGTGCAGTGGGGTTCTGGAGAATGCACATTCCAAATTACAGTTCGATTGTAAGCCCTCTCTATCATGTGACCCAGAAGCATGATTTCAAATGGGGCCCTGAGCAACAACAAGCCTTTGAGCAAATCAAACATGAGATAGTTCATGCAGTGGCCCTTGGAGCAGCCCAGACTTGGGCAGATGTAAAAAATGTGCTCTACACTGCAGCCAGGGAGAACGGTCCTACCTGGAGCCTCTGGCAGAAAGCACCAGGGGAGACTCGAGATTGACCCCTCAGCTTTGGGACTCAGGGATACAAAGGATCTGAGGCCAGCTATACCCCAACAGAGAAAGAGATACTGGCAGCCTATGAGGGGGTCTGAGCTGCTTCGGAAGTGATTGAACTGAAGCACAGCTCCTCCTGGCACCCTGCTTGCCCGTGCTGGGCTGGATGTTCAAAGGCAGGGTCTCCTCTACACATCATACAACCAATGCTACATGGAGTAAATGGGCTGCACTAATTACACAAAAAGCTCGAATAGGAAATCCCAGTTGTCAGGAATTCTACAAGTCATCATGGAATGGCCAGAGGGCAAAGATTTTGGAATGTCACCAGAGGAGGAGGTGATGCGTGCTGAAGAGGCCCCACCATATAATAAACTGTCAGAAAGTGAAAAGCAGTATGCATTGTTTACTGATGGGTCCTGTCGCATTGTCAGAAAGCATCAGAGATGGAAGGCAGCCGTATGGAGTCCTCAGCAACAAGTTGCATTAACTGCTGAAGGAGAGGGTGAATCGAGTCAGTCTGCTGAGGTGAAAGCCATCCAGCTGGCCCTGGACATTGCTGAACAAGAAAAGTGTCCAGTACTTTATCTCTATACTGACTCGTGGATGGTGGCAAATGCCCTGTGGGGGTGGTTGCAGCAATAGAAGCAGAGCAACTGGCAACGCAGAGGTAAACCCATCTGGGCCGATGCACTGTGGCAAGATATTGCTGCCCGAGTACAGAACCTGGTGGTGAAGGTACGCCATGTAGATGCCCATGTACCCAAGAGTCAGGCCACTGAGGAACACCAGAACAACCGACAAGTGGATAAAGCTGCTAAGATTGAAGTGGCTCAGATGGATTTAGACTGGCAACAGAAGGGTGAATTACTTTTGGCCCAACGGGCCCATGACACCTCACACCATCAGAGTTGCAGAGATGCAACATACAGATGGGCCCGTGATCGAGGGGCGGACTTAATGGGACTTATTTCCAGAACAGCCTTATGGCCACTTGTGCCAAAGAGCATGGCATTGAGTGGGTATATCACACCCCCTACCATGCACCAGCCTCTGGGAAAATGAAATTATACAATGGGCTGTTAAAAACTACACTGAGAGCGATGGGTGGTGCGACTTTCAAACATTGGGATATGCACTTACTAAAGGCCACCTGGTTGGTCAACACCAGAGGATCTGCCAGCAGGGCTGGCCCAGCCCAGTCAGAACTTTTACATACTGTAGAATGGGGTAAAGTTACTGCAGTGCACATAAAGAATTTGCTGGGGAAGACAGTCTGGGTTATTCCTGCTTCAGGTAAAGGCAAACCCACTTGTGGGACTGCTTTTGCTCAGGGACCCCAATATACTTGGTGGGTAATAGGGGAAGATGGGGACGTCTGATGTGTACCTCAAGGGGATTTGATTTTAGGGGAGAACAGCCAATGGAATCAATTGTATGCTGCTGCCTGCTATGTAGCACTTTTATAGCCCACCAACTAGATGTCTTCAGGTCACCAGTGACTGCCCCTGACTTCCCTCTGATCATCATCCCAACAGACAATGGCCTTTGATGAAACCAGATGAGTTCTGCAGTAAAGGAACAATTAGCATCAGCATGCAACAATCCAACACTGCACACAGCCTCTGCTGCTCTGAAAGACTGTTACAAGAGGTGGAGCCCAACATCATGGACAGAATGGACCCAGCAGCTTTATGAGGATTGGTCCATGTACTAAGGAATGATTTCTTTCACTCTCTCTCTCTTCGTGGATGTATATATATGTATATATATAAGAGTGATGGTGTATTGAAAATGTGGGATCTGAACATGATGTGAATGGTACAGAATAAGGGGTGGATACTATCCTGGGTGCAGCAGTCATTTTTCTCCTTCTTAGTAGCTGATGCAGTGCTGTGGTTTTGACTTTCAGCCTGGAAACTGATGTTTTTAGTTGCTGCTCAGTAATGTTTACTCTGACTCTGAGTCTCATGCTCTGCCAGGGAGGAGGGGAAGTCGGGAGGAAGCAGAGACAGGACACCTGACCCAAACTAGCCAAAGAGGTATTCCATACCACAGCACATCATGCCTACTATATAAACTGGGGGCAGTTACTCGTAAGGGTGAGATCAGTGCTCAGGTCAGGCTGGGTATTGGTTGGCAGGTGGTGAGTGGTTGTATTCTCTTCCCTTGTTATTTCCCTTATCATTATTATCACTGGTGATAGCAGTAGTGGTTTTGTGTTATACCTTAGTTACTGGACTGTTCTTATCTCAACCCATGAGAGTTACAGTCTTTTGATTCTCCTCACCATCCCTCTGGGAGCCGGAGGGAGGAAGGGGAGAGAGTGAGTGAGCGGCTGGCTGCATGGCTGACTGGGCTTAAACCACGACAATAACACACCAAGAAATCATTCTTCAATACAATGATTTTTTTTAATGGCCACTTTCTAGGTTCTTTCAAAGAGATAATCAAATGTCTTTATGCCTTTTATAATTTTGGACCCCTTAAGAAGACTCATCAGAAAAGACATAATCACTGACTGTATGATGTCATACAGGTTTTGTTCAAACATGTCTTAATGCAGACGGAAGTTAATTCTGCTTTGTTTTAAAGCCAAGCTGCCAAATGGGAATACAAACAGAAGAGTATTACTCTTGTATTATATATCCTTTGTATCACAGATCAGCTTACTTCACCTTATGATCACTTTCCTAAGGAGAAAATAAAATGGAAATTAAAATTAAAAACTGTCACAATTCTTCTGCTTTGAGCATCATTCATGCATACAAACTGAGAGCCAGCTTTTTCTGCACACAAGCTCTAGGTGTGCTAAATGCATTAAAAAAAAAAAAAAAAAAAAA